>JBCEWB010481144.1:1650-19446 GCA_039654565.1 Peronia peronii | reverse complement strand
CACCCCCACCCCTTTCTCCGTTCCTCTTCTCCTACTCACACATACTGTACTGACTCATTATTACCGTACCCCACTCTTGGCACGGTCTTCTAAAGCTTTGAAGTGAGTGGAGCCAGTGAGTACGATCCACAGGACATCTACCGGAGAAATATTAATCTAAATATTATGATTAAAGATACAAAGATAACATAGTAATTTGATGTTTCCACCTTTCTACCAAGGCGTATAAACAAAAATAAAAATGTCTTCGGTTCTAGCTCTGCACATAAATAATGTTCCTTGCCGATCCCCTCGGTCACTTTCAACTTTCCAACTTTCCAAAAGTGTTTAGAATAAAAACTTCATTTTTGCTGTTGCCTCGATCAAGAGCTACAAAGGAAAGTAAGTGGAGTCACTCGGTAAAATCTGTATGTCTACTACAGATACATTAGTCAAAATATTACGATTACAGATATAAAGATAACATGGTAATTTGAGATTTTTCTTCTTTTTTTTTTTTTTTAACCATCCCTTCGTTTATAAGCTCGGATTCGTGAATGATACAATATGTCGTGTCCAAATGGTTTGGGGTATCCTATTTGTTCTTTGACTTACGTGTTCATTTTTTAAAAAAATAAAGCAAACTGCACAGGTTCATATGCAAAGCTGAAAGTGTTTTACTATGAATGTCATCTTGTTTTCCTCATCACACTTCACAATCAGATGTTATAGTGTACAGAAATATCTCACCCCATTGACAACATGAGGCGTAAACAATCAAAGTTTGTAAACACAGACTGCAATACTTTGCGCATTTTCAAGAGTAAATCTCGGGTCTATATTATTCTCATCCAGCACAGACTGTTACGTTACATTTTTGATAAAACGAATGACTCACTTTGTGTGAGTTTGCTGTCAGTTTCATCTCCATGCACAGGTTTCTCGTAAACAAAAGAAAAGTTTAGCCTTGTCACTTATACTAGAAATCTTCACCACATTCTCCTCTCTCTGCACTGTTGATAAAGTTGATTGATTAACCCGAAGAGTCTCAGAGAAGTTACAGGAGTATTAATCTGTCTATAGTAGTCATTATTTATGTTCAAGTTTAGAAAATGAGTTTGTACCTAGAGGGCAGTGTAAAACCAGTATCGTATTGTGTCACCACGTTGTATGTTCTTTTGAAAGTATTTTAAAATACTCATTTGTTGAGCAAGGCTTTGGGCAGATCGGTCCCTTGACCCTTCTATGGTTAATGATTAAACCCTATTCTTAGACCATAATCCTAATCCAAATCCACTTGGTTCAGGATACTATTCCGGGGCCATGAACGGAAATTCTAGACGGATTTTGTGTGTGTGTGTGTGTTGAGGTCTTCATATACTTTGGCTCGAGTCAGGTTGACATCGTAGGCAGGCAGGGGAAGAGAGAATTATTAAGAATTTGCGTGTGGAGATTAAGTAAATATTTGGTGAAATGTGCAAATGCTCATTCATAGTCATAATGATAATTTATTCAAGAGTCGTGAAGATTCTGATTCTTCTGATGAACAATTCAAGCTCCCTTTTTGATATTGCAATGGATCTAACTAGTGAAATCCAGATGTTTTTCATTGAATATGTCTATACAATCACCTTTGTAAAGACAGAGTTCAAATTGATCCAAATCTGTGCAATACCTTGACTCCCGGAGTCAACATATCAGTGAAGTGTGTCAGTGGTAGGTAGTCGGTAACTATTGACGTAGACAACATCCGCTTAGAACGGCTCACGATTTCAGTAGCCGACGTCTTACTGCAGCACAAGCCAACCTGATACCGTGAGAGAAGGTGTTCCATAAGGTTACCATAACATACAACAGCCTCGTCACTGCTGATAACAGACTCTGGCAATTGTAGATCTGAATGAATTGGGGATATAATATCGTTGTCTACTCTTACTCGACTGCGATAGGAAAACATTTTTGGTATTTCATTCAAGTAACTAAAATCTCTGCTCATTGTACTTTCCATTTTCTTCATATTGTTTTTTTCTCTGATGTTACTACTCATTCTTTTGATATTGTGCTTTTCGATCCTATTTTTCCTCTCCTTGTGTTTCTCTTGTCCATGTTGTTGTTGTGTGTATGTGTGTGTGTGATTCTGTCCTGTTTTGTGCTATATCAGTTTGAATAGCATAGTAAATGTAAAAATTATTATTATTATTATTATTATGGGCATAAGGAAAAATGAAAATCATAATTCCCTGACTTTTGGACGTTTGCCACTTTAATTTGATCATATCCTCTCTGGATCTCCTGCTTGGTTTGTTTTACACTGATGGGTACATGTGTATTTCTACATTTTTGTTTTTCATCACTTTCATGTCGTTTGTATTCCCCCCCCCCCCTCCCCCTCCCTTTCAGGTCTTATTTGGTCTTTCAGTCCAGATTATAAAGCTTGTAAGCTCGAAAGCCAAGGTCTCATTTTCCAACATCATTACAAATATCATGTCCTTGTTTCCCTTGAGCGGCTTTTGCTATTTCTTTTGTAATGTTTATTTTATATTATTAAACCTTCCCCACCTCTCTCAGCTCCTGCACTTTGTTGTTGCCCTTGCCGTTTTCTCGTTGCAATTATCGTTAGTGTTGTTGATGACGATAACATTCTTGCATCTCATCAAATACTCCAATATCAGGAAATGCTCGCTGTATTAGCTCCAGACCTTAATAAAACTACTGCCTGAGCATCAGAAATTCCCAGTGAAGCGCGGACACATTTTATGACTTCTGGGTTGTAATTCTAGTTCTTTGGTTGGCTAGAGAAATACACGAGCTGGGACTGGGAATAGCGCTAGTTAACACTAACAGTCAGACGTGACCTAACGTACTTTGATGGCATGCCTTTTTGCCTAAACATGTCTGTTTTGAGAAAATCGAAATGTAGTTTGACGATCTGCCTTTGAGTTAATTCGAGATCGGGTCATGTGATCGAGAGATTTTCGCTCACACATGCTCTGCGCATGGCAGGCAGCTCTTGACCAATGATGAGATACTACGATCAGATACTCGCACCATGGAAACAAACCCATATATGAGCGATGTTTCCTCAGTCACGTGATCATGTTGAAATACCTCACTAACGCATAGCAAATAAAACACAGATTTTTACAGAAGGAAATGGTGTAATAGAATATTTTGTTCATATTGTGGAAAGATTTATTTTAACAGGTGGGGAAATGATTCGGGTGTGTTGCTATAATTAGTTGTACACTAACCATCGTTGTTCTTGGTGTCATAGTAAACAAAGTACTCGAGTGTCTCTCATCACTTTACAGCTCACAGTCTTGCACAAACGGAACAATCTCTACCATCTCGTTAACAGTGGCAGATTCAGGGCGAATTCAGTATTTCACAATACCTGATTCACTCTGTCCAGTATCCTCAACAACATAAACTTTAGCATAAAATCCAACCATAAATAATTAACTATTGTTTTAAATTCAAGTAGATCTAGTTCTGTCCTTGTACTTCAACATAAATTCAAATAAATACTCACAGTCACATGGCAGAGGATTAAGGATTGTTTTAACTGTAAATTTAAGATTTTACTTTCACCCGAGGCCATCCTTTGTATGCACAAAACGAGAGTTATATTCTCACAAAGCGGTGTATGGATGTCAAGCTTCGTCTCATTCCTGCCAACTGATTTATTATGTAGTCATAGAAGCTTACGACTGAATATAACGGCCACTCCTCAAACCTACTTTGATCTCACCAAGAGGAGTACACCCTTTCGAAAGATGGTTGGCGATATTGGTGGAAAGTTGAAATATGGATTCATCTTTTAGCAATAACATTAGAAACAACAGTGTAAGTTAGAAGTGCTAGATCATTAGTGGTTATATTTTGTTACAGCGGGAATTAGATGTCATAGATCATTAGATGTTATATTTTGTTACAGCGGGAATTTTGTCAAAGAAGGTCATAGCTGGTTCTACATTGTGAGTGAGCCCCTGTCTCGCTCAGGGAGGTCTGAGAGGCCAAGTGTTTGCTGGTTTAATCACTGCTGTTTTATTGTGGCATAATATTTTGTCAGCTGGCTGAGCGAGGCAAATCACGAGGAGGAGCCCGTTGTTACCAGCGACAAAAAAACTCCGCTGGTCTAGGGAAAAAAGAAGGCGAGGAAAGAGGGAAGGGGGGGGGGGCGGATTTTCATGGGGGGAGTGTGTGCATAACACGGTGACACAGAAAACAAAACTCATGTGATTTGACAAAACGCCTTGTTCATGACAAGTTCATGACAGTGGCTGTATTTTTCTTTTTTAAACCTTTCAGTCCTAAGAAAGTATGATTATCTCGGCCTTAAGTGTGTGTCCTGTTTTTGGTGAGAATTTTTCTGGGTAGAAATTCCGAATTTGGAAAGTTTGCCCGGACAACAGCGTCTCCGCCTACTCTTCATCCGATATTTAACTGCCAAGGTTTCTTTGACGTGCATACACATGGGACCTTCGAAATATATTCGGACATTTCCGAGAAGGCTACAAGTTGAGCTTCCCTGCCAAGGAAGCCAGGGGACTGTTAAGTCACTGAAAAAAATGCAGATTTCAATCATTGTATCCTTCCCATTTCCCGATGGCAGGATCTGCGAGTCAAACCCGGGACTCACCGCATGAGTTGTTCACCATGGAGCAGACGCCAAAACACAAGGCCAGGGTAAACTCCCCCCTCCCCCCCCCCCCCCCCAACAGTGGTTGTACTCTAAAAGCAGTTCACTGAAGCGTTCCTAAATGAACAGCTTAGGGGTACACTCGGTTTGCAAGTCTGCAGACTCTTCTCTCTCTCTCTCTCTCTCTCTCTCTCTCTCTCTCTCTCTCTCTCTCTGACTCAGCGACTCACTGACTCTGATCGCCTGCTACATGTATGTATGGAGATAGGGACGTACCATGGGTGCACCGTCTCTCTCTCTCTCTCTCTCTCTCTCTCTCTCTCTCTCTCTCTCTCTCTCTCTCTTGATCTTGATCTTGACGATTTGCACACCAAAGACGACAGAAAACTCAATAGGCTTGGTAATCAGACAAGACTGCAGGAAATGCCAGAAGACAGGCTGAAGTACCATCTCATCATCACTGTCTGCCTTAGTATTCTTAGAATCTTTTCATTACAGTATTCACAGCTTAATTATTTATTTACCCATGGATTCAAAAACAAATTTCCGCGATCAGATTGTCCAAAAGGCAATCCATAGTATCACGTTGTTCTATGCTATAACTAAAAACTGCATTCTGTTCGTCACATACAAGTTCCAAGATCGCAAAATGAAATACAGATTTTCTCGAAATCAAATTTTCAGTAAAAGTGAAAGAGAAATTGCAAAATCAAATATAGATTTGTTCGAAATCAAATTTTCAGTAGAAGAGAGATCGCAAGATCAGATATAGATTTTCTCGAAATCAAATCTTCAGTAAAAAAGAGATTGCAAAATCAAATAATATAGATTTTCTCGAAATCAAATCTTCAGTGAAAAAAGAGATTGCAAAATCAAATATATAGATTTTCTCGAAAACAAATCTTCAGGGAATAGGCGTTTTTTCAAAGTGTGCTACAGAAGTAAGTGCTCACGCACGCACGCACATAGACAAACAAGCACAGAGGAGCGGGAACGGCGGTAGGTGGGGTGATAAAACAACCAGGCTGTTATTTCTCTAACTGTATCAAAGTTCGGGGGCTCGGATAGTTTAACCCTCCCAGGGCGGAGGGCAGTTTTCTTTGTTTACTGACGTATTATTACTATTATCCTGTCAGCGTGCAATTGACCTCCACGACCCCGGAGTAAAGTCATGGCTAAAAATAGTACCTTCAAAAATCCCGAATTCACAGATATTTGGCGGCCTGTTACATTTCGTCGCATCAGCTTACAATTGTTCTATCTCCTCTTTTTATAATTTTGAGAAATCACGTTTTGAAGTTTTTTTTTCTACATATAATATGGAGGATCCACATTGAACATAATAAAGTGTGGCTTGCATAGTCCAGGTACATTCTCACCCTAAATTAGGAAACGCAGTTTATGTTGAGTACAATCTATCGATGCACTTAACCCCGATTTTCTCGAACACTGGGTATGACAACCCTTTGAATCCTGCAAGTTCTGTTAGTTGGCAAAAACGCTTGAACCTATTCTCAAACTATGTTAAACATCGTGTAGTAGTTCGAGCTCAAGCAAGAGAGAGAGAGAGAGAGAGAGAAAGAGAGAGGGATAGTGAGTGAGACAAGTGGGTTTTTCTTTCCAACAGAAGCAACAGCAGTATAGTGTGTCTACAGATGTGTCATGTGAGTGCATATTTAATCAGTCTTGCAATCCGAAAATAGATAAAAACTGAATGGACAGACAGACAGACAGATAGACAGACAGATAGATAGACAGACAGATAGACAGACAGATAGATAGACAGACAGATTGTTCTCTCACTCCCAATTCTGCATCAACTCTGAATAATCCAAACCCATTGACTATTGTGAATCCGGTGGTCAGAATAGACCCAATAGTTCATCGCCACCAGATTGGTCTTTTCGACCAATCAAATTGCATCCAATGATTTGATTCGGAACATTGGAGTAGACTTTAGAAGAGACAAGTTCCACGCCAGGCCGTGCGGCTTTGGGAGGGTTATGATTAGGGTTAAATTTAGGGTTAGGGTTAGGTTTGTTCAAGCACCTGGCTACAGTGTTAAGATAATCTTATACTGTAGTAATAAACCATTGTGACTATTTTGACCACGGGGTAACAGCAGCCTCATCCTGATCTATATCAGCTCGCAAGTGCATGCAACTACTTGTAACAATTTAGACAGCAGTAAAATTCCACTCTGAAATCAACACAGCCCTAGCATTGCTTGGTAGCATCAGATTGACTCACTTCATGGTAGGGCAGTATAGTCATCTGGGGGGGCAAATTTTGAGTTACTCACCCAGTGCCATGGGAATTTTATGACTTGCCATGAATATGAAATATTTTCAGCTTTAAATCATAATTGCTGAAAGGTTTGTCAGTACTATTTTTGCTGAAAGGTCAGCGCTAAAATTGTAGTGCAAAATCATTATTTTACCATTACAAAGTACCGGTACTAGAGCCGATTAAGACAACCAGTCATATAATGCATAGTAACTGTGTGGAAAGGCTCGGAGGGAAATATAATAAAGATTTAAAGAGCATCATTACTTAAAGACAAAATGCCATTACAATTACACTATGTACAGTAATCCAAATGACTACTGCCGTTTTTAATATGATGATGTACATACCACCTGGTCTTTCTACCATCATCGTCTCCCGAAAGCAGTACTTTTTGCCTGGCAAAGGCTGTTTATGACAATGTTTTAGCCACAGTCCTTTAGACACAGACAAAAATCGTAGAAAATTCGTGCATAGTTCCTAAAACAGACAAAAATCCAATACTAGCAATTCACAGTCCTTTAAAACGCAAATAAAAATCCAGTGTGCGTTTTGCGTTTCATCA
The DNA here is from genome assembly GCA_039654565.1 of Peronia peronii. NCBI lineage: Eukaryota > Metazoa > Mollusca > Gastropoda > Systellommatophora > Onchidiidae > Peronia > Peronia peronii. The sequence goes on along the minus strand of JBCEWB010481144.1, from coordinate 11,974 downwards.
GATGATTTATTTTGCATTTTGTTGTATGACATCTGTTCCATTAATTACAAAATCATTATTTTAAACAGTTTATCTGGATTACTATCTGTTGTAACATTTACTTTCTCAGATAACATCATACATTTAAGAGTTACCTTCTTTTAAATTGTTAATATTATATGTCGGAAGTGGTGGTCTTCGACTGTAACACTGTATATTATTAACAGTTACGTTTGTTCTAATATAACATAATACGCCAAACGTTCACTACATTTAACTTCTTTTTACGTATATGATATCACACTTTTATAAGCAGTTATTGTTTGATGTAATATCAAATGTTTTTAGACTCGGCGGTTATCTGCTATACAATGTTATACATTATAAAGTTTCTTCTCAACATCTGATATCATACGTATATTAGTTTAAGTTATATTAGTTTAATGTATATTGCAATCCTCCTAATGTAATGTAATATATTTGGACATGTTACCTCATAGATGCACGTGAAATAAATGTAAGAGGCGACAACGACATCAGAAACGTAAATTTCTCTGTCAGTGCTGGCATGTATCTCTGGCAACAAACATGTAAACATATCGAGTTTGTTTACTGCAAACTCAGAAATAAACAGTTGAAATGGCAGCTGTTCTATCCCATTGAAAACAAGCAAGGCAAAAACTGCACTGCTTGGTTGATACAAACCCAGAGACAACTTGTAAGAGTCGAACTGACATCTCAAAGGGCATTGAATGAGAGAGAGGGGATAGGGAGAGAGGTGGGAGGGGTGGAGTGGGAGGGAAGGGGAGTGAGAAAGAGAAATAAAGCAGTAGAGAAGGAATGAGCAAGGGAAAAAGAGGGTGTATGTTTGTCTGTGGGTGTGTAATTTATTTTTTAAGCAGGGAAACAGACAGATGGATCTCGGCAAATGGACAGACAAAAGAGTTAGAGAAAGAGTAGATGGCTATATAGATGAATAGAAAAATAGACACAGGCAGACAGGCAGACGACAGAGACAGACAATTAGCTAATGAGTAAACAGATTGAAGACAGACAGACATACAGACAGTCAGATAACTGGACAGAGAGACAGACGAATAATAGTTTCTACAATATGTGTTCTGAGTCACATGCTGGTCTATTGCTGCCAGTTTCAAAGGGACTCAATAAACGGAAGATTTCCAAATAGGACGCGCCTTACAATCTAACTTCTTCAGTATGGACTTACTGACCCATTCACCTCACAATGACTAATATTATCAATTGTGAGACCTCTAATGGGGCTCTCATCCCTTCACATACTGCGAGCACCCAGGGGGGGGGGGGGGATAAATTTCATCTTTCAGCAATTGTAACTGTAACTTGAGCAGAGTTATCTCAGTGTTTATAACTGGGAGAAATTAACAACGCCAATGAAGTAGGAGTGAGACCATATAACGTTCCTCCCAATTAGCCAAGGCGGAAATCAATTAACTCCAGAGACTTTATTTCTCAAAGAAATAAAAATATCAAGTTCTGAGAAGTTTGTTTACTTTAAGTTCATAAAGCACTCAGCCAAAACGGTAAATAAGCCAGCGTTTTAAAAACCCCATCTCTGAAAGAAACTTTCATTGAGAAGATCCAGGCGGGCCAAACGAAGGATGAAGCTGGCAGAGGAGCTGGCTGATATTTCACAACCAACTGAATAGTCTGATGCACAGAACTGACTTTTATTTATTTATTTATTTTTTTTTACATCGAAATGGTCTTAATACGTAAGTGAAAAAACAAACAAACAGAAGAAAAACCTATAAAGAAATAGATACAAATATCACATGAAAAAACAGGACGACAAATTACCTGCAACGAACTTGTCGCAAAAGAAACTGTAATTCTAGGAGTAAATATCAACGGCACACTCTGCAAATTGAAAATAACAACAACAACAACAAAGTACAGGAAATAGCAAACTTTAAAATTACTTCATGTCCTTCAGTTTCAGTCTGAAATATTGTAGATCTATACCTTCTCACTGAATATTTCTGTTTTCGTTTCTTTTATTTTTCTTTATGATTTTTTTTTTTATGTGTGTGTTCAAATTTCAGAATAAACATCGGCACAGGAAACTCCATTTATCCAATCGCTCAGATCTAAACGCCCGACAGCAAAAATAAATCGGCACACAGCTACAGTATAAGAGACGGACTTTCGAAATCATATTGGAGATTATGCCCAGATTTCTTGTGGCAAGAGAAAACTGTTTATGTTCAACCTTGCAAAGGACATGAAATTATTTATGATCTGAAAAGATCCTCCCAGCTGAGAAAAACGAATAAAAAATCAAATTCCATTTCAAAAAAAGGTCATGTAGCATTGTTTAGTCATCAGCTTTTTAGATAACGACTTTGTGAAATTCTCCATGAAACTGCTTTGTCAAATAAGTCCAGCGGACAGTTCCTTAAACATGTCGAAACAGTATCTTGATTTCCTGTTTGGAAACACTTAAAACGATCCCCCAAAACGTAAAATGCCTTTATCATTCTTTGAGAGACACTTTTCAATGAAAATCAATCTGATCCTGAATGGTGGTGCTGTCTTAGTTCGCTGCTCGTGAATTTGGCACAAAAGACAATGTGGCTTTCAAAGTTAGACTTGCAAGTTTCTCAGACCATGCCTGTGTTACTTAAGACAGTTAGGCTTTGCAACAGTATGGCCAAAGTACAAGTACAATGACAATTCCCGGATACATTAGGGAAAAAAATAAACAAACAAAAACACATACAGGATCAGTGGTAACCAATGATTAAAAATGAAATTCTTATTTTTTTTAAATTTTTAATAATAATAATCCATCATCGTCTTCCTGAGATACTCATGGACTTTTACACTCTCTATTACTTTTTTTTTTCATAACATTTAATTATGTCTGCTATGATCTGCTATGAGCCCGGGTGTGTCTGATACCAATATCTGACTTGTTAGACAATCGTGAAATTTCCGTAAGACTTTTTAGAGGGAGGTAGGCACAGAAGGGTAAAGACGGCGGGAAAAGAAGAAGATGATTAAGGAGTCATTCTCAGTTCAACAAGGTAAGTGAGGGAAAATGCAAGTAAGATATAATGCAGATTTTTTTTTAAAAATTCCCAGAACGAAAACTTAACAGATCTCCGGGTCTCTAGTTGCTCGAATCAAGAGTAGCACTACGAAAGTCATGCTGATGAGTGACTCATCCCTGTGTTTGGCTATACTGTATAGGGGTGCTCGCCATTCTGAACACTTTGATCGTTGTGATAACGCCGATTTGTATTAGACCCAGCTGTCGCCTATTGGTATCACTGAAAACTTCGCATGATTCAAGATCAGTTGTGTGATAACGTTCGCATAATATACATATAATCCGCATATTTTCTGCCTAATTGGGTTGAAAATTGAATTATTTTCTTCTATAGCAATTGAAGACTCCAGTGTAAAATCAGGTAAGTCACATTTTTGTGAAAAATGAGTTATTGTCGCGAGGTTATAAAGCTAAAAGTTGTTAACCAGAACAATAATTCGGAAAAACCAGGTAGGTTCCGCTAAAAAGAGAGTTTTTAAAAGGGTATACAGCGAAAAACTACAGAGTTCTAAACTTTAATTTCTGTTTTTCTCCCTTTGTAGAAAATGTGACTTATCTGGTTTTTCCACTGGAATCTTCATTATATTCATACCCCTAATCTTTACGAGTAGCTTAATCAATATTTTCAAGAGGGAAAAATGCGGACGGTCTCTGTTGTCGATGTATGTGAAATCAGTTCCTCCTATTCTCTTCCCTTCCCCTCATCTATTCCCCCCTCCCTTTTTTTTCTCCCCCCCCCCCACCCCTCCCCCTTTCCCCCCAACATCCAGACTCCCCAAAGTAGCCTCCATTCCTGCGATTCTATGTCTTAGCCACCTACTGTTTCTGTAGTTCGACAAGATAGCGTAGTAACTTGGGCGTTCTTAGGACGTATTTTGAGCCGTAAGTAGTTACGTTACAGAAGTTAGTACAAAGGTAGTTCCAAAGGTACAATAGTTACATCATCTTCTCTGTTTAGCGGCTGGCTAAAATAGATCCCAGTCAACACTCTCTTCAAACCTCATTCTTCTTAGCCACCCAGCCAGGCGTGTTACCACTAGACCACCTCTGTTTATCAGTGTGCCAGTTTGTCAGTCAGGTTGTGGAGTGCGACGGTGAGAAATCAGAAGGAGAGAAATTTTGAACCAGACAGCCAGACAAAGAGACAGCGCCATAGCTTGAGACAAGAAAGTAGTAGGAGTACATGTACCACATATATACGCTGTCTGATTCATTGGGCTCTGAACTGATGGTGGTGGAACGCGAAAAACAATCACAGTTCTCTGTGTTACAAAAAAGACATGCTGTTACACATCATAACTGTAACAGTATGTGCGTACATGTGTGTGGGTGAGTGTGTGCGTGGGTGTCTGTATGCCTCTCTGTGTGTCTGCAAGTGTGTCCGTGTGTCAGTGTGTGTATATTATGTTGTGTCTATATATATGTGTGATTTGATAATGCAAGAAAAAAAACTCTATGCGCCAAAACCATATTGACCAGAACTTCTGTCAGAATATGCACTTGCATGTGAGTAGCGTTTGTTTGTTTGTATCTGTTGTTACACGTTGAGGATCATAATTATAACCACACAACTTCCCCGCCAAAAGTCCAGTATCAACATCGTGTCAATAGATTTGTTCCGACCAAGCGAACGGCTGGAAATCCCCGCGTCTATTTTTAGCAGAGGGTACAAACACTCCAAATTATTCACTGCTATTGACATTGAAAAAGAAAAATACGGGATCGGTGACAATTGTTGTCGGATCTCGTGATGGAGCGATAACACACACATTAAGTGAGTATTCTATTTTTAGCAGGGGTACAATCATTCCCTCGGCTGGGATTTCCAGATATATGGACTATTGAGAGGGCCGGGTTCGTTTGTTTATTTCTTTTATTACATTTCGCTCGCATTTACATACCCTGAGTTCTAAGACTTTATTTCCCATGAGTCTGAACATTTTCTACGTTGAAAGTTATAGAGTAGGAGAATCAGATTATCCTGCTTTAATTTGACAACACTTTAGGATAAGAGTGACTTGTTCGGAACCCTGTATCTATTTTATTTATTTCCTCAACATATTCATTACAGAAAACACATACAAAATAACATAATTCGGATTATGCATTTCATTCACAACATTCACAACTGGTGAGCAAAATAACCAAATATGAATATCGGGGAAAAAATTAAAATTATGGCTACATGGAGCAAAATTCTGGAGAAAAGAACAGAAAGAAAAATGTTCAAGCAGATTACATGGAGTTAATGGAATGAATTATGAAAAAAAGTAAAAACAGCATTAAAAAGAATACTTTTTTTGATTGTCTATGGTATTAGATCTGAGAAACAAAGGGGACGTCACTTTTGCCTATACTCTTCTGGAAGAGTTACATTAGTTCCGGAGTACGGCGACATTACTAGTTTTATTTATACATGCCCAGGTCAGGGTGACCCAACCTTCGTGTGTATTTATCCAGTAAACGGACATCCTTTTTCTCCAGGTAATTTCTGAAATGATCAGTGTAAACAAACTGTTCTGAAACATTTGTCTCATGTCAGTTCTTCCTGTTTTGTATATACACATTTAATCGTCCAACTGACCTTCACATTCTATCTATCCATTCAACCATTTCCGTCTGTCCGTCTGTCCATCCATCTATCCATCCATTCATCCATCCACCCGTCCATCCATCCATCCATTCACCATCCATCTATTCATCAATCCATCCATACATCTATCCATCCATCCATCCATCCATTAATTCAACCATCAATCCATCCATCCATCCATCCAAAATCCATCCATCCATTCATTCATCCACCTGTCCACTTTATAGATCTATCTTTGTCTGTCTATCTACCTCCTGCCAACCTGTTTATCGATCTACCTTTTTTTTTTTTTAACCTGACTGTCTATCTCTCTATTTGTCTGTCTATCTATCTGTTTATCCGCTCCTATTTGTGTAGCCATTTGTGTCCCCTGATTCCCTTGGGCTATTTCATTAATTACATAAACCGCTATAAACATACCTGTGTTCTTATTTCAATTTCTTTTTTTACCACCCGACCATTTCTGCACACCTCGTAATTAGTTTCTCAAACATCTTCTGTCTTAATTGGATGCTCCCACCGCTGGGACCTGCTCTACTCACTCATGTTCGCACTCATGCCGCTCGCTTCCTCCTCGTTAACGCATCCTATGATTGTGTGTCGTTCATTACGCTGTCTTCTTGTAACCGTATGTTGCTGCATATAGCGAACAGAATGTAAAACTAGATTAGAGTTTTATGACGGTTATATTAATGAAATAATGATACTAATGCGATGACAGTTACAGGTGTGCACTAAGGTTCACAGTAAACAGTAATTATAATTACAGTTCTCAGTCTCTAAATATGTATCATGTGACAGGGCATGAATGGAAAAAGTTACGATATAGTGCTGAGCAAAGACAGAGGGAGGAAGAAAAGAAAATGAGAAAGAAAGAAAGAAAATATTAAAAGAGAGAGGCTGAAGGGGGAGAAAAACAGAGACAGCACAAACAGGCAACAAGATTTAGTGACAGAGAGAGAGAGAGAGAGAGAGAGAGAGAGAGGGAAAGAGAGAGGAGGGAGATGTGAGAAGAGGGAAAAACAAAGAGACCACCACAATCTTTTCTTTCTATTAGTTTTTCTTTCTTTCTTTCTTTCTGTCATTAGCAGGGCCAATGATTGGTTTGTGCATTGCCTGATGTTGGCCAGACAGACACCCATTACCAAAAAAAAAAAAAAGACGACTGCTGGACTCTTGTAAGAACAAACCTACTACCTTTAAAAGCTCTCCAAAGTTGGGTGAACTTTCCTACCACACTTTGATGAAATTTCTTTTCTTTTTTAGTCCCAATTGAATTATTTCTCTACCTTTCCAGCTATAAATACAACAGACAGTGTATCACATCTTCTCCAAACACTGCTTTTCTTTCAGGGTGTGTTGAAAGAGAGATCGAAACTCTATTTTCTCGAATCAGAAATGTCAGAGAAAAAGCGATTTGTCAGCATAATAATATGTTGGATCTTCTCCTGCGTGTTTAACCTTGGAATTGTAAGAAAAAAAAACTAAAAGGTATCTTTGCTAATAGTTGGATCTATTTAGCCTCGCAGTGGAAATGCAGTGCTCCAGGAATTTACTGAAATGTTTGGTGTAAAATCAGGCTCAGAGGTATTAGCGTGGGCTGAAAGGATTCTCTACTCTATCCTAATTAAACCTGCCTAGCACCTCCAGTATCCTTTCTTTCTTTCTTTCTTTCTTTTTTTTTAAATAGAACTTGTGCTGTCGATGTTCGGAACAGTTTCATAGTATAGTGCACAGAGTAACTTTGACATTTACGCTGCCCACGCAGAAGAACCCAGTTTAGCTAGTAACAGCTTTGCAAATGTCTGGGGATGAAAAAAGGCTAAGTTTTATTCTCGACAGATAACTGAAAACTCCTGGAAGATTATCCATTTTATTCATTTCGGACTGAACAAGCAGTTTATGTGAAATGTTGCATGCAAATAACTGCACAAGCCCACTCTTAGTGTCAGCGAGTAGAACGAAACTCTTCCAATATTGTATTCGTTTAAGAACATAAGGCAAGTTTTGAAAAATAAATGTATGCAAAGACGGCCAGTCTTGGTGTCGCAAATTAACTGGAAATTGCTCGGAAACATTTCTGGAAACTTGTTTATGATATGAGAGTTAGTAGAACCTTCCATCGTTGCATCTCAATGAACATGACAAAAACATCAAAAAGAAAACATGAAAGAACAGCACTAGAAATTAAAGAACAAAACAAATCTTAACTCGTTTAATAATTTAAACTTAAGTGCTTTTGGATTTTGCAATAATTTAGTCCCTCGGAAAGAAAGCATAGTATTTGTGTGACTAGATTTAACTAGATGTCACAATGGTGATTGTAGTGGTAATGAAACACAAGAAAAGAACTTTTCTGGCGGGAAATAAGTATGTTAAAGATGCAAGAGATGCCACTGCATCACGGGAATTGGACTGTAAGGGTGAAAAATTCAGCAGGGGAGAGGACGAGAGTATTGGTCGGAGCAAAGCCATTAAAACTGACTTTCAAGAAAGAAATTTAATATTGCAGTTCACAGTGAAAGGCAAATCACACACTTGCCTAGAACTTGCCCAAGGTATGGGGAAAGATACTAAGTGGCAGGTCTGCTCTAGTTTTCCCAACCTTACTCGCTCCCCACTTCACTCATGGAACAAACGATTCTAACTTCGAAATTGCAGTGAAAACTTCAATTGACATGAAAATTTCTCTGAAAATGAGCCTTGGTTTTTCCTGTTGTTGTTGTTGTTTCTGCTGTTGATGTTGTTGCTGCTGCTGCTCTTGTTGTAGGCATATCACAGAAAGGATTACCACAGTAACCACTGCAGTGTGAACGATCCATAAGCTGAAACATTTCACCGTAGCCTTGAGTTTTCTTTTTTTTTTTGCAATTGCTAACAAAAAGGATCTGATACCTTCAGCATTCCCGCCCAGGGTGTTCTCTACAGTTAGTTTGAAACAGAACATATGTTTTTCCGGGTGTCGAGATCAACCCAAGATAGTCTAAAGAAGCTGACAGTCTAGAAGTTGTGTGGCTTACCGGTACCTTTTTCTTTTTTTTTAAGCTACAACTGTTTATTAGCTTATTTAAATGGTTTTATCGCCTCGAGAAGACAAATCTGACAGTAACAAAAAAATCTCATTGTTTGTCTTGACTCACGCCGGGAGTAGAAAGGTAACAGATTTATTTGTTACAAGTTTTGAAGAGTTGACGGTTGACCTAAATTCATACATGGACATCCATTATCGGATACGAGTACTTAGTCTTTTACTCTGAGAGGACACGACATGGCACAGACTAAATTTGTCAGCCAACTAATTTACTTCCCTTTGCCAAGAACAAGAGATATAAAACAAGCTATGAAAGAATGAACAAAAAATCCCTTTAGCTTCTGTTATTTGAAACAAGTGAGGCAAAAAAATTCTGAAACATTATCACGATAACAAGAAAGCAGAGTCATCATTATTGTGCTGAATATTTCATAATTTTCTGGGACTCCTGTGTCAAATAACGAGAGAAACAACTGATCAAATCAAAGAACGAAGAGAAAGTCCAAACACAACACATTTACAACAAGATATTTTCATATTATTTGTGCATGTGGTGTGTGTACGTGCGCGTGTGTGTGTGTATATTCAGAGGCTAATGAAAGGATGTTGGGGGGGGGGGGGGTGAAGGGAAGGTAGGGGAATTGAGGGGATGGGGGTGGCTGTGCAATGCACATAATTGTTATTTTAGAGGGGTAAAGAAGGGGAGGAGGCTGTAAGTTCCAGAATTTGTGAACCGTAAGCACAAAATTCAAGACTACACAAGACTGAATCCACGGCGTTTTCCCATCCGTTGCCTAGTCCTTGATCGAAACACACACTTCAGAGGTTATAAACCATCATAGATGCCAGACTCTCCAGCAGACAGCCGGGCACCATGCAGAGATACAGGACTGGCGTCTAAATCGAACTACTTAACTTTCCAAAAAAACAGTCGGACGTAAAAAAGGAAATTTCTGGCAAGTCAAGTTGTTATTCATTCATAGGGTTTTGTTTGTTTAATGGACTATCAACACGATTGAAACTACTTTGTGCCTTAATCACTCATAACAAACCGCTCGCTAGACATAACAGAATTCTTCATTGTATCAGTCAAATAAAATGGAGGGAAGGGACCTAAAACAGCTGACTCTGTCGTTGCCCTGACCAAGAATCAGATGGATTCGGAAATTTGGCCCCTTCGATATTCTCATTCTAAAATATGCATACTTTATATTTGTTTATATTAATGTGTTTTATTTGCTGATGATGAATAATCCCCGTCCTGCAATTGCAGACATTTTTTTGTAAAACAACTGATTCTATTATGTTGATATCACCTTAAATGTTCTCTAAGGTTCCACAAGATAAGGTCATGTCCTAGCAGAAAGCCAGAAAGACTTCCAATGATGCCCTTTGTTACATTTGAATAAAATGTTTCGGTATATAATATTGGGCAAAATAATGTCTCAAAAGTATAATAAAACAACAGATTAAAATGAAATAGAATAGAATAGAATAAAGTGGAATACAATAAACAAATAAAATCAAAAGAAAATTAGTTCATGTTCTAGCTGCAAGACAGAAAGACTTCCAATGGTGCGCTTTGTTACATTTGAATAAAATGTTTCTGTGAAAATATTAGGCGAAA
>JBCEWB010481033.1:0-19446 GCA_039654565.1 Peronia peronii | reverse complement strand
CCCCCCCCCCCCCCCCCCCCCCCCCCCCCCACAAAGTACAATATTAGCACATCCCGATCCACAGCTGTTAAGTTGTTTTTCATGGACATTTCGTTGACCCTGAAATACCTAGACATTCGTTGCTCGGAATGTTATTGGAAAATAGTCTTTTTTTTTTTAAAGAATTATTATCTGTGATACTGAATTGGGTCGATAGAAAATAGGGCCATGCCGCACAAAGTGTGAAATCATTTTTAGGAGTTCATCTTATTCCCACATCGTATAGCTTTCAGGTTTTAGAAAGATCGACAGTCTGTACACTAAAGGTGATTTAAAAATAGGCGCAACACAACTCAACAAATCTAATCTCAACCATATAAGTATATCTTTCAACGTTATCTGGGTACTGGGTAGTATGCAAGAGCACGGTTTTGCTCCCTTTCGCTTCACTTGTTTAACCGGCTCTTTGATCCTTTTAGGCCTCCTTCCCCCCCCTCCCCCCCCCCCGCCCCCACCCCCTCGTCCTCTTCTTTTTCTTCAGTGTTGTATGCCTATACCCTGTTATTAAAGGCGTAATCCATCTATGACCGTCGTGAAATGACAGGTTGTACAATCGTTGGCAGTCGGCGAAAGGGTAGGCCGCAGACTACTAATGTAAGAGAGAGCCCCAATCAAAAGGTTTTCAAAGTAGTATTTGATATAATTATGCCCGCCCGTCGTTCGACCGCTGTTCCCTCTCCCACACCATTTTCCCACAGGATCACTGTTGTCCTTAATAAAATCACACTCACGAACTGGCCAAATAAACGTATTATAAATAAAATTAAATAATTTTCTCTTTTGCATTTGGAAGTAGACCTGGTTTGATAAAGCACCTCTATAACTCTTTTGGCACTTGAGGTCTATTGACAACCCGTTCTGTAAATGGCGCAGATAAAGTCTGGCACTGATTTCAATTTTGATTGCGAGTTTTCCTTCTTTTGCGCTTTGTATCAGACTGTTCAGTATCAATATCCAGGACTTGTAACTCTCTCTGTGGATGAACGTTCCTTTAAAAAGACATAATGAGCTAGCCACTATTTTCCTTCTCAGACTTTGTGTGCAGAAGATCCTATTGGATTCTATCTTCTTTTGTACATTAGATCAATGCCTTGTGGAGAGCCATTGCATGCATCTTTGCTCCGATTAGATTGTATTGTGCAAACTAGGGATGTCAGATTTCTCTGAGACAACTGGTACAGCCAACCATTATGGATAACTTTAGCATCAAAAGTAACTTCCTATCAGAAAATAGTCGCGGATATTTTGATAACAATAACTTTTCGCATAGCTGGTTGTTAAGTTAATATACACAAAACCATTAGATACATTCACACATGATCCAGACACACATGCACGCTCGCGCGCACACGCACATGCACCGACAGGCTAACATAGATCAGTGAACATAAATGCCCAAATAAAAATAATGTAGGCCTGTGTGTGCTACCCTGAACTCTTCCTTTTTGTCCCGCAAAGCCGCCCATTTTTTTCCTTAAGACAAATGAGAGCAGGTAAAATTATTTGTTCAAAATTGTTGTAAAGGTTGTAATAAAATGTTAATCGTAAGGAATTCAGAGTCAGAACCTCCCGTGCAATTGATTGACGGTAAACATTAATGTAATTCGGACGGCAACGCAGCTCCCTTTTGTACGCTGTGATTATGCTAGATGTTAGTTTTTATGTGGTTTTTTTTTTCAACAATATTGGCTTTGTTAACCGAGCAATGGTTGGATTCTCCCAATCTCAGGACTTCATGAACCACACAACCTTCATGACTAATTTATTTTTTGCTTGTAACTACAATGCACTGACACTGACTTTAACCTTCCAGCCGCCAAGACGTTTTCATGTCCGTTGTCTTTTTTTCTCTTAGACTCAGTGACTTACCGTACACTAGCTCTTACTGAAAGCCAAACTGTTATATTACTGTTGCAGTTTTGTATTAAGGCCACGTCTGAGAGGTGAATCTCAAAATCCTCCTGTTTAAGTCACACTGGCTAAAGCACTAGCAAAACTCTTCGAACTTTCCGTTGGCTGCTTGTTATAATAAAGTGCTTTTCCGTCTTGTCTGGAACGTAGCGGGCAAATTCTGATTTGAAATTCAGCAGCTATCTTTATCTGTACATGGCCACCGCAGAGAAGCATTCGACTCTTCAGAAGTCGCCTTAATTTTATCTGGTAGTTTTGAGGAAGTAAGTAAGGCCATTTTTTGTGTGTGTGTGCTCTTATTAAATTGTTATTGTTATATTTGTTTTGTTGTTGTGATTGTTATTGTCTTATCTTCCTATTCCTCCTTCTTATCGCTCTTGACGGCTGTGCTATTTACTGTTGTTTGAATCATTGCATTTTTTTTTATTATTGTTAACGGCATATTGTTTGTAATTTCTTCACTCTAGCTGTTGTGGCAGTTATCAAGTCTTGTTTACCACCGTCGATGTTTTAATTCTGGACGCTTCCTGTGCATATTACTGTTATAGGCCATTATAGGCAATGGGTATTCGCTAATTATCAACGCAGTTTGGGGAAAGTAATTCACCAATCCCAGGGACTGAATTCAAACAGCAGCTGACAGTGAGAATAGCAATATGTTGATTTGTGCAATTTCCTGAACTTTTCCCAGTCGCTGATTCTCTACTAGAAGGCCAGCATTGTGTGGGAGCACGAAATAGAGGCCTATGCCTCACAAAAGCTATTATTGGAAGGGGGTGGGAACTTATTTAAACCGTCCGATAGCGGACCATTCGCTCGGTTTTATTTATTCAATGATATTTCAATCAATCGATCAGTGGAGACGTTTATTGATTTCTGTTCGATCCCAGAATTTCATAAGTCCACTTGTATGTATTGATTTTTTGCCCCCTCATCTATTTCAGCGGCTCCAACACACTTTCGTCAGAATTCATCTTTCTTTCTTTCTTTCTCTCTTTCTTTCTTTCTTTCTTTCTTTCATTCTCTTACTTTCCTTCTTTCTTTTGTCCCCTCTTTCGTCCTCTCTTCCGCCCATTCTTTCTTTCTACCGCCCTGATTGTGTTTTTTCTTCTTTTTTTTTTTCTTCACCCTTTCTTTATTTCTTCATTTATTCTTATACCTTTCTGTTTTACCGCCCTGATCACGTAATCATTCTTTATTTTGTACTTTTCTGCTATTTGTACAGCCAGATCATATGATTACTTACATGCAAGTGATCTGATTTCCTGTGATGCTTCTCAAAGGTCATAAGATAACGATAATTACTTACCTTGATGAAAACATAAAATGTGATCATGAAGGGTTGACAACAAGGAGCTTAGTTGACACTGAAATGTTCTCTAACTCCCCCCCTCCCCCCCCCCCCAACCCCAATCCCTTCCTACCCCCTCCTTCCTTTCAAATATCCTCTCTTCCTCATCACTATTTCATCCTCATTCTATTTCGTTTTTCAACCTCCTGAGGGTGATTATCTCGAGTCTCCCTCCTCTTATTCTAGATCCTATGGGCATACATCCGATAAATTAGCTGAATTTATGGTTTCAGTGGCGTCATAATCGGGCCGTCGACACCTGATGAAAAGTTCGGGGTTGAAACCCTGACTGTTCCTAACATGTTGTTCTTGGGATAGTCAATTTACATACATTTGAAGATTCGACTTAGCTTAAAAGGGGTATCTCACTATAGGCTATGAATGTTATTTTTAGACTGATGAGGATTTGAACGCCTAACAGATAGCTACCCTGGATGTTTCCCAGGAAGCTCAGAATGCATATGAGCATCTCCATTTGGGTTGTCGGGGAAATGCTAGATTATAAAGCGCTTAAGCCCGTATTGTATGGCAACAAACGCTATATAGATGCTCTCTGTAGTTCTTGTTATCTCCAATCTCTGATTTAGCTACAAAACCGTATTGATCCTTTGTTTCCTCTACCTCGGCCAGCTCCGGCCTTCTCCAGAGATGTTCTCGTTGGGATTATTTGTAATGACAATAATAATAATAATAATAATAATGGTATTTAAATGTTGCAAAAGGAAGGAAACAACACAAAATGCCAAATGGTATAATATTAATTATGGTGTTCAAACGTTGCGAAAGCATCAAAAGAAAACACACTGCTAATTACTATGCAAGCAAGGAAGGAACAGTTCCATGGACAAAGTGGGAGGCCAGCAACGATTGTGCTGGATATGGTTCGCATAACCTTTCGTCTTAAATAATTGTTTTGCCACTGCATAGACAAGGAGAAAAAAAAAACTAAAACAACCATCGACAGGAGCAACGTTTACACAGCTGTAACACGGCATATAACCACAACAACGACGACCACACATCATCAACAGAAATAGCAGCGAAATGGCTGACAGCGACAATAACAGCAGCAACAACACCGAAAATGCCATTAACAATAACTTCAAAAGTAACAATAATAAGACCGTGATAAATTAGTGGTAATAATGGCAGAAACAAACATAGCGTTTAGCAACAACTATAACTGCAACAGTCACATTAAGAGAAATCATTCTGTGATTATGCACTTTTGGGCCATTTGCAAGAGAGAGGAGGGATGGAAAATTGGGGAGGGGGGGAGGAATGAAAGAGTGAAAGAGAGATAGAAAAATGCACAAAATCTAATTTAAAAAAAAAAGAAAGAAAGAAAATAGATTTGCAGAGTGCACTGCAAGCACGACGAGGTAGAATTTGGGGGGACGGGGGGGGGGGGGGGGGACACAAGAAAAAAAAGAGTTTTAGGAGAAAGATGGTGATAGATCTATATTAGACAGAGTTAAATGAAGAGGTGACAGAAAACGACTGCGGGAAGTGAAGGCGGCAATGAATAAAATGAAAGATATATAAAGAGTGAGCGAGAGCAAAGGAAATATATTAATAAAGAATTATTACATACAATAAGATGGATAAAGCAAATGTACTACAAGTTGACGTTAATCCATTCTATCCCATGTAACAAATAAGCTGTAGGTAACACAGTATCACTGCGGTAGACCCAACAGGTAGAAGTACCTTACATGCATGTATCAATTATCAATTAGTAGACGCCTTTCCCTTGCATTGCCACCAGGGGATTGTAAATCCTTCAAGTTTGACTCCATTTGGTCAGTCTGGGGGTGTTGCTAATGGTCATTAGTGTCTAGTGCTGTTTAACAAGGGATTATTTCAGGTAGCGGAACTGGACAGGGGATCCAGTGGGGTCAGTGTCAAAAATGTGTCACAAAAGTGAACGATCAGTCTCAGTCAGCTCGATGAAAGATTCGATCGGATTTACTGGAGACACATAAAGTCTACTTGTGGCTATACTTTTGTTGGCATGTAGGCCCAGACTTGAATCGCGGATGAGTGCACACAAGCTATGTCTCAGATTTCTACATAATGTTTTTATTTCTTTTTCTTTATCACTCTTATAAAGAAATGTAACAATTTACTTTGTCAGAATATATATTCACTCACTATCAATACACAGTTGACCTAGCTATACAATGCAGACTTAATGCCTCATAACAGTTCTCTCAACCGACATAAACCTTTAGGATTAGATTAATGTTGCCAGTATTTCATAAGGCGCTTTAGTGACTGTAGGCCTACATTACAAACAATCTATTCTTCATTTTCTGAGTGGAAACAGGTGACCGCCTTGCTATTATTATGATCATATGGGAGGAGGGGGGGGGGGCGGGGGCAGAATCGGAACGGTGATGTCATTTATTTTTAGACCATCCACTCAGAGAAAATTACTGATCAGCCAACCAACCAACCAACCAACCAACCAACCAACCAACCAACCAACCAACCAACCAACCAATCACCAACCAATCAACCAACGAACCAACCAGCCACCCACTCACCAAGCAAATAACCAATCAACCTATCAATTAATTAACAGCCAACCAACCAACTAGTGAATCAATTAAGCAATCAACCAAACGACCAATTGCTGCCGAGCATACGACTGTTCAACTAATCAATCGGCCAACCAATCAACCAAACATGCAGGCAACCACTGTTCAATCAACCGGTCAACCAAACAATCAGGAGACCAATCAATTCCACACCCATCCTCATACCCGTCAACCAGCCGAGATGTCACAGTTCTATCGTTATGACAATCATGGAAGGCCCTACTTATCCTGACAGTCAATAATAAAATCACACAACAGTAGGCTAAGGCAACTATAGAAAACAGCCCGTGCAACAATAGTTTACGTGCAAGAGCAGAATAAGAACTGCTTTTACTGAAATAATTACAACAATCATACTGATTACCATTGTAGCACTACGCCTACATGTACTGTAATTGTTCTATGGCCTGTATTGCTCTAATGACAAAAGAAAGACGGACCAACAGAGTGGGACTTTCAGTGGCAAAGTTTGTGGTGGAAGCTGATATCTGTAAATTTAACTTCTGAAAATCGTAAGTGTAGGCCTAGTCATTATTGTCTTCAAATACCTAGAGAAGATGAGCCAAGTCAGACAAAAACAGAGATAAACTGTGGACATTCAAGGTCGCGCGACCATGAAATGATTCGAATGCCAACAGGGTGGTGTGTGGGAGGGCAAGAGGTGTTGAGAAAATCGGTTTTTACTGAGCATGAAGTCACATCTCCCAGGATGATCTCCAAACCAACCAGCTCTTCAGGCTTATGACGGACGAGCGGGCAAATCATTAACGGGGAAGTGGGTTGGAATATCGACACCTGATGTTGCACAGTGAACATGGGGGTCTAAACTTCACAGTTACTCTTTTTTTGTACCAAAGCAAAATATGCCTTTAACTCTCCCCTCTGTTTGACACTAATATTCCGTAGGCTTACATAAAAAAAAATTGGCGTCAAACTCACCACCCAGTGGTGCCGCTATTTTAGTCACATGTATACTGCCAGTGACATTTTAAAATATTCCAGGATGTTTGCACTATTCTTCCACCCCCACCTCGCCTCCCTTCCCACACACCGTCTTGGCATCTGTTTAACTGAGACAGGAGGAAGAAAGAGAGAGAACGAGGGAGGGCGGAAAAGCAGAAGAGGGGAAGTGAACAGAAGATGGACGGAGCGTGTTTGTGAACCACAGGTTCACAGAAGGCCCCATAATCTGATTCACAGAAGTTTTGCATGCTTTAACTCAATTCCTTAATCATCTCCAACTTCCTTTATTCCCCCCTCCCCCCTTTCCCTTTCCTTCCCGGCCCTGTTCCAAAAAACACGATGTATGCAGGCCCCGGATCTGTGGCGGGCAGGTCACCAGGACTAAAGCGTGGTTACCATGACTACGATTTCATGTCAGCTCTGACGGAGACGCCCTCAGATACCAGATGTAGGTAGAATGAGTACTAGAGTATACATGCACTTATGTAAAGTAAATAATTGTCAGTCAGCGGCACACAAAAGTTAGAGACAGCCTTCTGTTTGCATGTTATCACTTTGTCAGTGGAAGCTAAAGTCAATTTCAAGGCAGACCACAGTGTAATAAGATATGTTTTAAATCCACATAGTTGGAAGGCTGAAATATGTTCACCAATTCATCAGTCTGCATCAAACATCTCTTTAAATCAGAAGAAAATCTACATCTTATAGGCATGTAATATTTATCCGAGCTTATTATTTTTTTTAATCTCAGCTGCCAAACCAAATTATTGATACATTTTAATAGTAATGATGCAAACGTTTTTGAGACCCATGCTTTAAGTTCAGTATCGAAATTAGAATCAAGCTTAGTGGCAGTAGACAGAAAAGACAAGAGTAAACTGTTTTCATAGCTTGGCAAGTTTCTCTTACTCAGCTTTTACATGCCAGTTTACACATTTTAGTGTTGTTTATTTGTGTGCTCGATTTTTTGTATATTACTTACAAATTTTATAGACTTCATTAGTTTCAGCTTCACTTAGATCAGAAACATTTGTCTTAACAGCTGATTTTGTATTTTTATTAAATTTACATTTCAAGAATTTATCAATTTATCATCTTGTAATTAATGTAATTATGGTTCCTTCATCCTTAGACTATATAATTTGATTGATTCAAATTAGTCTCAGTTCATCAATTATTTACAAGTCAGTTAATAAAAATGTCGGGTGATGTTTCTTCTGACAAGTATTGAATGAAATAATAAAGACTTTGTTTTAAAACAATGAGTGAACAAGTTGACATATATAGTAATAGATGTATATAGTGTATACATATATCTTGCAGTGTGTCAGAGGCTGACATTTTTCCATAGGAGCAATCTACATATTTATTGAGTAATAAATGTGAAATAGAGATATTGTAACAGGTTTTTCTATCCCTCAAAAGTGTTCATTAAAAAAATAAAAAAAGCACAATTTAATCTGACCAAACTATCAGATTTTTAAAGATATCAGCTATTCATAAGAAAGAAATAGCATTCTATGTTTAATTTGACTGCACCAAGTTGGTCCTTGATGCAATGATACCAGCATGTTAATGGTGTGTTTTGCTGTCTATCTTTACAGCCACTGCCATGGCCAATCCTTCATACTACATGTCCGTCATACAGTTTCAACTCTCCTCTAAAGCTTGTGAGGAAAAGGGTAAGAATTATATATTTTGCTCTTGTAATAGTCATAACTATTTTTGTCCCAAGAGATGAAGACAAGCCCATTATTATTGCCAGCTAAATTTATTTTTGTTTCCAAGAAAATTGATAGCCTATATTTCATGCAGGTCACAGACAGATCTATTTACAACCAATTGTATTCCATTGAATATTCTTATGTTTTCTGTAGTGTTTTAATGAAATTTAGTCCTTTTGTGTTTAATTGTAAGAAAGATTGTAATAAGCCATCTTTTTTATTCTCTGTAGAAAAGATTATAACAGTGCAATTTACAAATGTTTTCATGCTGACAGTTTTCTCGCTGTGTAATAAAAAAGCAAACACAGACGAGAAAATAAGTTAAGCAAGGAGAAATGATAAAATAGGGAAGAGGTTGACAACAAGAAGGTTGGGTAGAAACATAAGAAAATGTGAAAAGCGAGTGAAATTAGCAACACCTACATTTTAAATGAAACTTTGACAAAATTCCAATTGAGGACATACATATATTTCTCTGAACTGTTCAGAAGATTTAACTCACTGCATCCCATGATTCTCCTTGCTATTCTCTTGTACAGGATGGATTGTACAGAAGGGGAGAGAAGAGGAGTTGGCTAAAGAGGCAGTGCTAGAGTACTGTGTTCAGAGGCTACAGCAAGAGTTGAGAAACATGTAAAGTCATGCTAATGATTTCATGATACATATGAATTCAGCTGAGATTTTATCCTATATGCCATGGTGTTGAAACTTTATCCTGTATGTGATGTGCTGAGATTTTATTCTATCAGCCATAGTACTGAAATTTATCATGTATATCTATGCTTTGATTTCTTTTGAGAACTTTAAAATGTGTGATAAATATAGCTTATTGTAGTAAGTATGGATCATTGTTAACAGTGACAAAGAGGAATAAAAAATGTTTGGATGAAAAAGGCAAGTGATTAAACAGTAACACTTTACTAGAATGCCAGACTTTGTGTTTGCCATGGAGAAAATAGCATTTATTTAGTTTTATCTAACTTTGAATCTGAAATAATAATTTTGCCACATATTGTGGAATTTGTTAGCCTACACATATTTGTATGTTAAGAATCTGTTTCAAAATTGGTCCTCCATGTATGTGACAATGAGTATACAGTTACTGACTCTTTGATGAATGAACAATCATTGAAAAAAATAATTGTATGTGTATGTACAATCATTTGATTCCATCTAGACTGTTATCTAACAGGAAATTATATGTTATTTGAATGACTTTCAGCCCCTTTGACTCTCACAATGATCATTTGATTCTCTGTTATTGATGAGAAGATGATTTTTTTATGGGCATTAATATTCATGAAAATGCCTTTTGCAAAGTTACATCATGCCTTTGTAATTTAATAATTTTTAGATTAGACTTCTGCAAATTTATCCTACATAGGAGACATAAAAAGCAAATCAGTATTTGACTTCACAATGTAATGTAGTCAGCACCTGAAAACTTTTTTTTTAGCCCTTGGCTTTAGATCATTTTACTGTGTGTGCATATATAATAGGCATGTCTGTCTGATTCAGAATATGTCCATGGAAACTTGTTAGCATGTCTGGTTGCCAAGAAAATGGCCACCATCTTGGATTTTGCTCTCTTTTTTTCAAAATCTATCTCCTCTTTTATTACCACACCAAAACTTTGCATGCCATTTCTAACAGTTAATACCTGAAAAGTGACAAGAGCAAATCGAATTTCAGGGATTGTTATT
Source organism: Peronia peronii (assembly GCA_039654565.1). Lineage (NCBI taxonomy): Eukaryota > Metazoa > Mollusca > Gastropoda > Systellommatophora > Onchidiidae > Peronia > Peronia peronii. Next base: position 9,152 of record JBCEWB010481033.1, on the reverse strand, counting down.
GTTTTTATTAATTTTTCAAAATGCCATTACAAAATTTTCTTTATTATGTCCAAGAAACTATATAGGCCAGGTATGATTAAAATATGTTGGTAACTTTTGGAGAAGGTAGAAAAAAGAGCAAAAAACTCCAAAGTTTTGAAAAAAAAAACTCAAAGAGCGAAATATATTGACTATAAAAGACATTGAAAAAAAAATTCAGTATGCACACAATGCCACAATTGGAAGAGAGGACATTGAACTAACTATGGGCCATGAAAATATTAAGTCCTGTCTCTGTAATGCCTCCTGCAGGGTTTGTTCTTGAGCCTCAAACTGACACCTTATATTTGCTATTTGATAAGCTAATATATTCTTGCAGAGACATTTTCTTTCTTCCACTTTACTGAATCTGGAGCTGCCCAGCCAAAACTCCAGTGACTCTTTTTAATAGTTGAGATCCTCACAAGACCCATGTTGAATTCAGCAGTTGCTATTATCAGTAGGAGCAGAATAAAAGATTTGGCAAAACCATTTTTTGCCTCAATTTGATAAGCACTTTTGCTGAATTTTCACTCCCTTCCCCCCTCTCCCTTCCCCCTTCACACACACACATACACCTACAAAAAATCTGTAATAAATAATGTTTAGTCATAGGAACATTGGGGATCTATAATCTGGCACAGGAATGATTTGACATTTTGATCCCAAACTGGGTAATCCAGGTACCCCCTCCCCTTCCCCCCTCTCTCATATTCCCCTCTTAAATTGGACATTACCTTCATTCATTATTGACACATTTGCTAGAAGTACAAACTGTGGAAAGAAAAAAAATTTGAAAATTGATCAGTAAATTTGTATCAGTGTCCAGTGTTTGAGACAGTATCCATTCATTCTCATTTTTCTGTCTGTCACAGAAAAGAGCAGAGAACTCATGAGGCAGAGATGGGTCTGGTTACCCCTGTTGTTGTGCGTTACTATGGTGACACTCGCAAAGAAACCTTGCTGAAATATCGAAAATCTCCAGTGAGAATTTCCCCAAACAACTCCATGAAAGAAGGCAAGCCACGAATACCTCACATGTATGACGATCACAATGAGGGCAGGCAACTCATGCTCACCACACATATGGATGGCACCACAGTAGCATAGTATCCTTGACCCGCTGTTTTACAAAGTTTGGCCAACTTCTCGTGTGAAATTTCCAAGGGGAATTTTGGTGAATGTCATGGAGACAGATTTTTGATTTGTGGAAATTTGACTACCAGATTCTGTCTAGCTTTCTATGCATTTTTTTATTCATTATTAAGAAAATTTTGTAAATTTGACATCTTGCTCTTCATTCTTTTCTTTTTTTTTTTTTTTCCTTTACTTACTTTTTTTTTAAAAAATGTTATTGTAAAAAGGATGACAGTTAAGGCTATGTAGTTTTCTGACTGACAAATTTGCCAGCAACGGTTTGAATAGGGGTAAAAGTTTTCTAATTTGACTGATGCATGGGACACTTTAAGACCACAGTAATTATATGTGTGTGCACACTTTGTTCTTTTGCATGTTATTCATGCTGTTATCAGTGATTTGCTTGAAAGAAGTAGTATATAATTTTCTGGGCAAATTGTTGTGAAATCCTAAGCTATGATTCGAAAGACCTTTAAATAAAAAAAAGAAATGAAGGCAATGTTATTTTGTTCTTCTGTGGATTAGAATTAAAAAGGTATTTAATCATTTTTAATTTGCACAACATAATTCAGTATTCTGAATCTCTGTGACTCTTTCTAAGATGCAAGAATAAAACTTTATATACATGTATATATAAAGTGCCGATGATAAAGCATTTTACAAATTTGGGTATATGAAAGTGACCTTAACCCATGACCTAGTTATCCCTCAGGTCGACCTGCAGTGGTAGCATCAGCAGCAGGATTTGGACGTCCAGGATTTTACACCATTGTTTATGACGACGACCCGGACATGCGGATGCTGGCAACTTTCACACCAAGTGGTCGTGGCGTTTGCTACCACATGAACGGATATGTCAGGTATAGTGGGAGATCTCTTGCTTGCCAGAAATATTAGATATGGAATTCCCATCAAAATTAAAAGACATCTTACCTTGATCATAGTTTAAATTTTAATTACTTGTATGTAGTGTTTTTGCATAGCACTGAAAAATGATTCATCTAAACCAAAAGCTACAACATTAAACAAAAATAACCTTAGCAAGAAAATTTGTTTTATCATTTTTTCAACTTTAAATAGTTAAATCTTTTTTCTTTTCGTCACATTTTTTTAGATGGCTGAAAGTGAAATTGAACATGTGAAGTTTCAAAAGTTTTCTCACTTTTTGATAAAATTATCTTTTGATTGTTTACATTTCTTTTGCAGATTTTTGTCGACCACCAAAGGTGGTCATATAGCTAACAAAGACGGTAGGGTTATCCGATATTGGAAATGGCCTCAGGCACAAGTCAAACTTACGATGCCTGTGCAGTTTCAGGTATAAAAAATTGTGGAGTTATACTCTGTCCTATAACTTTCCCAGTATGTCTGAGAAAGATTCTAGTGACAAAAGCTTATATTATGTCTTGGTTTTAAGTTGGCTCTCCTATTAATATATTGACCAGTTTATTGAGCCTGTGGTGGCCAGGGAGATATCTAAAAGAAAATTTGGGTATAATTTCATACTCCTAGACCCAGTGAGTTGACTGTGGCACGGTGAAAATACCAGCACTAAGATTGTTGGCCTTTGAAGTGCTGGACAAGTCATCAATTTTAATGCAAAAGGAATAGCATCAATGAATGCTCAAATAGCCTTGGCAGTGAAAGGGATAGAAACTGAAGGATCATTCATCCATTAAAATCAACTGTTATTTTTCTACTTGAATACAAAAAAAAAAAAAAAAGTGGCTTCAAAAAAAAAAAAAAAAAGTTCCAAGCACAGCACTTGTATGATGCATTTTTTGTTTCAGATATTAATGATAGATTTTAATTGAACATTGTTAGGCCACATATCACATATTTGTTGTCCTCTTTTTATAGAAAATCAGTGATGGAAATTGAGTATGTGAAAGGTATGATATTTGGGGTACCACTATGCTTACTTTGTGTGATTTTTTTTTTTGTGTGAAATATTTTGTTGTCAATTTAATTCTTATGTTTTTACAGATGAATCAACATATTGGCTTCCGATGTGTGGCTGAGAATTACATTGTCTTTGTTTTCAACTGCCAGAAAGAATCCACTAGATTTTTTGTCCATGCAGCACCTGGAGCTTCTGAACAAAAACCTGATGAGAATGTGAGTTTTCAACAGCCTCATTATTTTGCCTCAAATTCACTTCTTTCTATGCCACTCAGTGATATATTTTCTATTCAGAGTTCATATGTGTTAAGCTGCCATTCTATCTGTCTTCAGATAGAAATTTTGTGCTGTTCTATCAGGCAGCTCAGATCCTCTTAAGTCATTTTGTGCCCAGAAGCTTTGTGCATTCCAATTTGTCCAGTTCCGTGTTTTTGCACATCATCTAAAAGAAGAATCAAGACAAATTTACTTTCCAAATGAAAAGGAGTAATGCAATCAGTCAAAGAGTCTTACCTTGTTGCATTGAGGATTCCTTAGGTACACTTCCATTTTTTTTTCAGTGAGCATATATTCTAACCAAGGGGAATTCTTTTAGGTGTAGTATGATTCCTCAAGTGAAGATAACTATTGGAAAGTTATTCTGTCCATTTTTATGCTGAGTGCCTATGATTTTTACAGAACAATGGTCCTTGTAGATCTTTATTTCATTTCTGTCAGCTTTTGTTTTCAACAGGATCAACTGTTGACAACCTTCACCTTCTCATCTCGGGCAGCCAAAGATCTCTTGCGCTTGTTTGCTCCAAAATCCAAATCAAAAGGAAAGAGAAAAAAGGTCAGTTTGGGAGATTAACTGCATAGTTATTGTTATTGCATATTTTTTCTTAGTAGCCCAAGCTGTTAATGAAATGATTTAAATGCATGCTGGATCTAATTTAATTTTCATTCTACATATGTAAACATCCTTGCCATATTCAGATGCCAGTCTTGTGTCAAAATACTTGAATGTGTTTGTTAGTGAGTACTTTGGGATCAAAGAAGTGTACTTTATGTTGTGAGTCTCTCTTTAAGGCAACAGAAGAATGGCCAGGTTTTTCATTTGCTCATGTGGTGAAAACATACAGAGAAACTTTCATTAAATATTTACAATAAATGAGTTTTTCTCCTTCTTTTGACCGTCAATATCTAGTGTACTGAAAGTCAGCTTATTTAAGTTAGGTTTAGTGGCTTATAGTGTTGAAACTCTCGATTATAAAAAAGAAACAGCTCATCCATGTGTCTTGCACCCGGGGCAAATGAGTCGGAAGTTGCGCAGGGCGATTTTGATTCCAAATTTTTCTTTTTTTTTCAGGTTAAAGAAGGCTAAATTTTCGTTTTGTGAAAAAAAGAAAAATTTTGATATCCGAGTCAGAAAATATTTAAAAACGGCCATAGCTCGAAATCGCCTAGCGTAACTTCCAACTCATTTGCCCTGGGCTCAAGACCTATACTTAAACAATCCTGATATTAAAGAACTTGAATATTTACCTAAACTGGATTGTCAGAACTGAAGCTGGAATAAAATAGAATATTGACAATTAATTTAGTCAAGAGGAGAGAACAGAGAGGGCTGTATGCTATCACAGAACAAAAACCACACAGACCACTATATATGACAGGACATGTCTCCACCAACATACAGATATATTCAGTAAATCTTTTGTTGGGATCTGATTTGGCAAAACAGATAGATCTAAATAAAAGAGTTATATGGAGAAGCAGAGAGAAGGGTTTAGTTCACTGTTATAGTTTTTGCTTCCTCAGATTGGTGCATGTAATAATTTTGTTTTGATGTTGGTTGGCATTACTAAAAATTGAATTAACATTTGTAAATGAAACTTCATTACCTGTGAATAATTTAATATTCTCTCTAAATCCAAAACTTAAAGAGAGGTGTTTGTATATTCAATTAGTGGGAATTACATTTTTTTTTTCCACTGTTCTTTGTTGGCTGTGCCATATTTATGCTATAAAGAAGTATGTCAGTGCCTGTCAGCTTTTTGACCCGGATTGTTGTATTGGCAGGAGAAAATGAGCAAACAGTTGGCAGAGCTGGTCAGATCAGTTGATAGTCAGGAGAAACTTCTCTATGACTCTGAGTCAGACAAGGAACTTGCCAGGTTGCAGCGTAAAGCCAAGTAAGATATCACTACATTCTGATACATTTTTTATTTTTTTTTTAGTTTTCCTTGTCTCATAGCATTTTTGCTTCATATCCCAGTGAAATTTAATTTTTATGCATGAATAATAAGTCAGCACTAATTTTTATGTGATTTTAATCCTTTTTCCTTTTCCTTTATACTATTTTATCTTACGTCACAAAAGCTGGACATTGTTTGTAATTGAGCCTGTCTCAAAATAAGTATTGCAAAATGGCACAATGGATCTCAGTCTTTATTTAATGATAATGTTTATGCTGTTACCACTTCTAAAACTCAAAACAGACGTATTTTTATAGGCAATAATGTCCAAGATAGTTCAAATATCTTGAAAAATAAGCAATTTTCATGGTAAATGTATTGGTCGATCATTATAACCTGACAAAGTCTATCGTCTCAATTTTCAAAATGCTCCCTGTCTGCATAGATTTGAATTGAATTTATTATTATGCCATTCATGTACATCATTTGAATGTTGAGTCATTTTTTGATTCATTTTGCTGTAGGAAACTTAAACTATAGCATTGTTAGATGTCTAAATTAACATCAAGATTTGAGAAAGCTTGTAACGATCAATCACAGCTTTTCATTTCACTAAAATTTATCTCTGTAACTTCAAAATTACCAGTCTATCAGTTAAATATTGAAGATATCCTTTCAAAAAGGCTTGCAAAAAAAAAAAACTTCAAGAAATGCATTGTTTTGATTCTCTGTCCATCTTTCTTTAGACCTCCTTGAAATGTCCCATTTTCTTCACAGGAAAACGTGCACCTCCAGAGAGGTTTTAACATAAAGATCAGTTAAGCATGCATGGATAGTCGTGATTTTTGTCCTGTGTAAATCTTCAGCAACTTAAGAGCACATTCAGTGAAATAATAAACACTATTTACATAAAAATAACAGAGTAAAGGCCAGTTTATTGAGACACAGTCTCAATGAACCACCTTTTGAGACAGGCTCAGTCATCTTTCACTCATCTTTATTCTTTTAACATCTTATCCTCTTTCTTGCACATCCTTGCCTCCTTTCTCTCATTTTTTTTTTAGTTTCTCTGTTTGACTTTATATTTAACACATGACCATATTGTCCAGCTTACCCCACTCTTGATTAGAGACAAAATTATGGCGTATCGTAAATTCAGTATTAGTACATCAGACTGAATAATACAGTTTGCCTTAAAAATGAGGTGCTTCACATAACCCAAGGTCCTATAGTCATCCGTATTTGAGTGCCATCAGTGAAAACCTGTTATCCTTACTTGATATAGACAGAGGCAGGGAAATTTGTAACAAACCGTTTGTCAGTTTTAGTTTGTTTATCTTTTGAAGAATATTATCTGTTAACAATGAATTGGAGATGCAATTCATGCAGTACATGTGAAACACAAGACTATAAAATTATCAGTTATTGCAGTATTATAGAGCTGTCTTGTTAGTCATTAAGTAGCAAGCTTTTAGCTTCTTTGAATGTATTGTAATCTTTCTAATGCTAACTTTCAGAAATCTTGTGGATGACTGGCTGGAACACTACAGGGTGACTATAGGTCTGAAATCCCCAACACTGATACAGCTGACTGAGAGCCCAAGGAAATCACGTGCTGGTGCCTACTCAGCCAAGACCACAGACAGGAAAGAAGACAGACGAAGCACCCTAGGCTTAACTGCAGTAGAGTCTGTGAGGGATACAGCTCGTGTCCCGTCAGCGCCATCAAGTATGGGGACCATGTTTTTCTGTGTGTTTGTTTGCACTATGTGGTGATCATCAATTCAAAAATGAGCAATTTTTCAAAAGTATACCTTCAAATAATTCAGGACATATGAACATTAGTGAATAACTGTGACAGTACACAGCAGGTAATATTTATTTGACTTTCTGAAAATTGAATATCTTAGTATACATCATGTAATACACCAAAACAGTTCATATAATTATTTCAACACCACACTACAATCGCCACAATATACACCATATAACATACCATGCCACAACCATCAAAATACAGTAAACATTTTTTAACATAAATATTATGGGCCAAATCATGGAATATGCGAATAATCATTTTCCTCACTTGTGCCCCAAAAGGAGCATCTGTGCTGAAGCAGCGAGATAGCAGTGCTGAATCTGATAGGTCACCCAATCGCTACTCATCACCGGCTGTAAAATTTGACCAGAACGTGGAAGAGACAGAAACAGATGGTGGAGAGTTCGAACTGGGAGAAGATGGTCGCCCATTCATATCAGCATTTAGTGACAAACTGTCACGCTTTTCTGAGTAAGTGTCGTTTGCTGAGGATATCAGTAATAAACAGATGCTCAGAAATAGATTTCTTTTTGATGCCAACTTTGAAATAATGGAGAGAAAATCAGCTTAAATATAAAAGTTACTGTGAAGAATCCCCTTTGATGTTAGATTTTATTCTTGTCATTGCAGATTATTAATATGCTTGATAATGAAATAAGTATCAAACCAATCTTTGAATATAAAACAAAAAACATCTATAAAATAGTCCAAGAGTAACCATAAAACTTTATTAACAGATAATTTTTGTTATCTTTATTTTTGAGGTTTGTCAAGATGCCCCTAATATATCTATTTCAATTATTCAAACCTTGAAATGTTTGAAAACATATGTTGTAATTTTTACAGCTATACATGCTATCAAGTTGTATATCATTTTTTTTTGTATGCTTTTTTCACAATTAGATCTAGCATTAGAAGCAAATCTGCCAGTAGCAGAACCAAGTCAGGTGTGTCCCGACAACCAACGGCTCTGTCTCTACCAGATAGAGAGAACCAGACATCAAACCTGAATCTTTGTCCAATAGCTCTGAGAATGCAGGTAACTTTAATTGGGAATTGAAAGAGGGACCGTAAGATTGAGAGATGGACACAAATTAGACAACATTGTGTACACTGCCTGTGTATATATTATGGCTACAGGATTTGTTTGATGAGAATTTGAACATTTGTTTCAGGAAAGAACAATTCAAAACAGTTGTGAAATGATGCTGTGATGCTCTCGAGGACACTGACAGTGGTAAAAAGTCTTTTCAGATGGTCGTTGTGTGTATTTTTCTTTTTTTTTTTCTTTTTTGTACATCTCTCAATTTAGCCCGCACTAGTGCAAACAATTTTAAGTTTTTCTTCAAAATTTTCCTTAGAGTGGATGTTGTTGAAACTAAGTAAGGTTTGAGGAAGGAATTTGCCATGCTATTGTATTTGCAATGTCACCAGATGCTGGCAGATAGCCGACCTCAGTGCCATTGCAGTCGTCATGGTATCCCTTACATCACTGATGTTGAATATGAAACCTACATCAATCAAATGGCTCCTAGGAATCAGCTGCAGATAATCATTGTGGTCTCATCATTGTAAGATGATATTTAAAAATTTTTGTTTATTATATAAATTTTCCCATGAAATATTTGGATTTTTGTCAAAAAGTGAATCATGATTCTATTATGTTGTGATTCAGTTTATTTAGTATTAATTTTGTCATGATGTTTTTGCCTTTAAGTTTGCTATGGGAAGCGGAGAGGAGTATTATTTTTCAAAGTGCATTAATATCCATTTTTAATTGAACAATCAAGGTTCATTTCAAATTTTTCAAATATGTATGATTTTGCAACAGGAATGTGTTCAGAAAGTCATGGAAATCTGTCATGGAATATTTGAATGATTTGATCTCAAGCTACAAATAGATTTCCTGAAGTGATTCTATTGTTGACAATATTTAAAAGCATATGATGATTAGAATTAGAAATTATGCAAAACTATTGACTGTTAGAAGTATAATATTTTAAAGGAGTAGTGCAACATCACTTTGTTGTGTCAAGTTTCTTTTTGTTTTTGCCTCAGATGAAATGTTACAGTCATTGTAAACCCACTAACATACAAAT
>JBCEWB010480923.1:0-19446 GCA_039654565.1 Peronia peronii | reverse complement strand
ATTACTGATAACCTTCTTCATCAAAATATGACATGACTATTTGTGACGTCGTCACAACAGACTGGAACAAGGTATTTAGTCCAAATTTGAAATAATAATATGTCCTCGTTTTCCATAAAGACTCCGATACGTCTTCTCATTCAAGCGTGATATATGCTCATGATTCGTTGTCCCATATGAACATTATAATACTCCTCTAAAATCCTTTAGGACTTCACATCTGTTACAATGAAACAGGTCCGAAGTAACATAAAAAGTATGATGCAATATATTGGTCATTTTCTTGTTTATAGTAAAAATTAAGATGAGGGCAAATTTTGAAAAAATACTGTCCATATTTCATGAGCAATACATTTTCAGTGATTGATCATGGTGAAGATTTGTAAGTCTTTGCAGGGAAGTTTGAAGGACGATACAAAAAATATTTATTATTGTTTTAAAACTTGCTGTGTAAGTTGTAAGAAGCCCAGATTTTTATGTAGTTTGTCAAATCCAAGTGGAACATATAACCATCTTGAGCATACAATTGATATGTTTTGAATCTCTCTATGCTAACGTGGTAACTCTTCGTTTGTTTAACTCCGTAAAATTTTCCTTAGCAGTGGTGCACTCTCCCAATGTTTAACGCTATGAAATTTCAGTCGGCAGTGCTGAACTCTTCCAATGTTTAACTATGAGATTTCACTAGGTAGTGTAAACAATAGATTTATTGCGACCAAGCAAAAGGGCTGGAAATCCCCGTCTAATTTTAGTAGAGGGTACGAACACTCTAAATTGTTCACTGTCATTGACATAAAAAACACATAAAAAAAGCACGTGGCCGGTGACAGTTGAGGAGGTCAGAATCAAAGTATCCTAAATCCGATTTGGGTGTTTTTGATAAAGCCGAAAAAAAAAAAACTTACTACAGCAAAACGTGGGCCCGCAACTTTGTTCCTGTGAGAGCAACTTTGTTGGACATCACATATCGAAATCCCCACATTTTATGTTAGAGATATGACCCATTTTTGATAGAAATAACTAATACGCTGGCTTTGAATATCTATTTCACACACAATATTAAAAGTTTATTAATAAAGAAGTAAAAAAAAAATTCGGGGGGGGGGGGGGGGGGGGGACCGGGGGGCTAGTGGCTCTGTGGTCTGGCGTCTGCTTCAGAGTGAAAACAACTCATGTCGGTGAGATCGTGGGGTCTGGCCGCCGCCAGGCTCGACTCGCGGGTCCTCCCATTGGGGGATGGAAGGAAACGAAGATCGAAAAACCTGCATTTTTTCAGGAACTCAACGGTCCCTTGGCTTCCTCTGGGTAGGGAGGCCCGACGTCTAGCCTTCTTGGATAAGGGCGAATATATTTCGCAGGTCCCGCTTGTACGTTACGCACGTCCTTGGCAGTGCAAAATCGATGAAAGAGTAGGCTGTGTGCCGCTGTCCGGGCAAAATTTCCAAATTCCAAATTTATACCCACAAAAATTCTCAGCAGAAACAAGCAACTTCTAAAAAGCCGAGATAATCCTACTTGCTTAAGATTGAAAGGCTTAAGAAAAAAAAAATAGATGGGGCAAAACAGACAATATCTCTGTTTTCCCCATAATAGCTGTGCCAAACCATGACCGGATGTTGGTTTTAAAAAAAAGAGAACTCACAATGTTCAGGCTCAATGAATCGTTAATCAATGGTAACTTATTCATTTATAGAGAGCTTTTAAATAGCAATAAAAACATAAATACTTTCTATATGATAGGTGCGTTTTTCATGACCTACTGAGAACTTTAGGGTGCTTTGAAAGTGTCAAGCCGAATCGAGCATGAAGTTACCCCGCGTTCACAGTCACACCAGAGATCCGTTTTCGTTCTCATTCGTACGACTTACGAACTAACTAAGTCAATCTTTCTATATCGCCTAGTGGTGTTCACACCTAACTCTCGTAATCGTTCGTTTCCGAAAGTTAACATTCGTGTGTCAAATCTGTTTTACGTAAAATATCTCCCGTGAACTCCCGTGTGTAATGTGACCAGGGGTGCGCCCAGAGACAATAGACAATGAGAAGAGGGGGTTCAGACAGCTGAAGCAGGTTGTCAAATGTGTTTGACGTCATTCAAATATATGACAACACTTGTCTTCATCTGATAGATTTTGTGGTACCAAATGGTGAAACTCGCCAAGCAAAAATTAATGTCTTTCTGCGCATATGGGATGCACCCAGTACTTTCTCTTTTTTTCCCACTTCTAACCACAACAAAACAAGAACTTTAGTTTTGACGTCCATACTTGCAGAAGACGCTCTCACGAATGAACACGAATGAACGGTGTGAACACTCTCTCGTTGGTTAACGTACGTTCACATACGTTCAGGAAACGAGCGAACGAAAACGGATCTCTGGTGTGAACGCGGGGTTACCCCTTTAAAACAGTTTTTAAACGACATTCAGTAACATTTTAACATATCTGTAGAGCCATTTACTTTTCAATCATTTTTCTTATAGCCTGTTTCCAGTCTTGTGTGTTCTGTTGGCTCTATTTCCAATTTCAGAAAAGCTAATCTCAAGTTCGATGCCAGTCATGACAGTGTCATTGTCGTTGACAGTGAATTGAAGCAGCTGACCGCTAATTGGCTGAGAAGCGGCGACTTGTCTTCTTCTCTTTCCCACGACTGGATAACTTTTAGGAGTCCTGTTTTCTCTCAAGCGATGAAGTTAGGCCGTTTTTGTTTTTCTCACTGCTTTTCGTCCATTCATTTTTAGTCTTTAGGGGTATTTGATTCTCAAATTTACTGACAAACTTTGTCATTATTTTTCGGCGGATAGCTTATCTCACCTCACGCCTACTTGACACTTAGGCTATTTGATTCTGACATCCTCAATTGTTCTCGGATCACGTGGTGGAGCGGTAACAAACATCAGTGAGTGTTCTATTTTTGGAAGGAGGTACAAACACTCTGCCGGGGATGTCCAGGTTTTTGCTTAGTCGAATATGAACTATTTGTTTATTATTAATGAATGATGATTTCACTGGATATATGACACACGACTCTTTTGTTTACACTAGGAGAGAACCCATGGCCTTCATGGGAGATCATTTAGATACAGGTCAAACCGATACTGTCCTGCGACTTAAAGTGTATGGAAAGCGTGCACACCTCGATGTTGGTATTTTGGATGATTAAACTGAATGTTACTCAAAGGAAATGTGTTTTGAATGCGTCATTCTATCGAACACACAATTCGGATCAAACACTCTCGCGAGCTTATTATTTAATTATTATCGCCTTTATAGAATAAACATAGGTTTTTTTTTTCGGCTTTAAGTAAGTAGAAACACAGATTTTTATGCAACAATGTTGTGTGCCAAATTTCATATGGATACATCCAGTAGTTAAACTTGTTCTCGAGTCCATAAGCCTTTCGTGGGTTTTGTTGCAGGTTTATAGTATAGATTGTGGAGCGTATTTGCTGTGAATGATTTATACAACGTGTGTTGTTATTGTACAAAGCATTAGTACTCCAAAAGTGACAAAAATGAGCATAAAAGAAAGTTTTAAACACTTTACATGTGTCTTAATTGAAAATATATGACATTTAGTACTTAAAATGTTTATAAACCACATGGCTGGGCCGTCCGTGAAGGGGAGGGTTACTCATTCAGAAGCAAATCCATAATGACCTTCTTAAAGAGATTGATAGACCTTTTCTGTTCCACCACGATTTTCCTTTCTTTTATGGGAGTTCTGTGTCGTGAGCAATTTTCTTTCAGTATGGCAAGACATTAGCTCTAGTCTATGAAAAATTGTAAAGCTTAAGGAAATACGAATTCAAATGCACAGATTTGGAGTGAAACACAAAAAGACGATTTCATGGCGAGAGGCAGTGATACATCCATCTTCAAATCAGCTAACAACACTGCTCCTATACACCATTTCCTCAGCGGTACATAATTCAAAATGGCGACCAAGACTCCTCATTGATTCTTTGACTCCGACATTGAGCAAGGACATTCATTCTCATTGTCTGCATTTCCGAAAAAGGCCACTGTGTCGAAAACCATTGATACGTAATGTTGGACTGATAAGGTCATAATAATCAGAAATTTGAGAAATGATTTTATTTATCATCATTTTCTTTATTTCTCTTGTCTATTCCCTGCTACTCCTCAGCTCCTACTGTTTTGCTGTTCAATGACGTCACCACCAACATTACAGAGAAGCCTTTGCTGAACATACCCGCTGCCTGCGCCGGAAACAGTGTCGTGGGTTGAGAAACATTGACTATTTCGTTTTGTTTCTCGTCTGCTCTTTGTTTGTTTGCCTCTACCAATGATGCGTCGAACCAAGTTAATCATTTCTCCGATACTTTGTCCAGCACAATCAGTTTAACGACACAATATATATGACTGAAAGTGACACTACTAGGATATTAGAATTCTGTTACACATAATGACAGTAGAGGTTATTCGAATGATTTTGATTGGAGAATATCTACAGATCACATCGCTTTTATGAAATTAATAAACAGAAAAAAAGGCATACATTTAGGCAGGTCCGAAAAAAATGAAAAATAATAAATCTAACACTTAACACTTATCTCACTTGGCGTGGAAAAGATGAAAATTGAAGAAGGGTATATTTTGGGATTTAATTTTAAACTTTTTTTTTCTTTTTTTTTGTATCAGCAGAGAGAAAAACTCGAAGGAGAAAGAAACGTTTTCAAAGTGTTGACTATTCATTATTCAACTGATTATAAAGTTGCTTATATTTTACAGGCAAATTGTATTCATGCTCATGATTTACAAAATTTATGACAATGAAATAAAATACTATTTAATGAAATGAAAAAAAATATCTAGACTGTGTTCAAATGTTGTTATTTACATCGTTTATTTACAATATGGCTCAGTTTACTAATTGCATCATCAAATTTGCAAATGTTTGAAATATCTATTATGAATATTGTTTTGTTCTTTGGTTTATCACGTTTTGTTTTTAGACAGTTCATATCTTTTTTATGGCTTGTTTGCTGTTGTTATTCTCATTCATTCTCTCTCTGTGTGTGTGTGTGTGTGTGTGTGTGTGTGTGTGTGTGTGTTTGTGTTCTTTCCTAATACTTCCGTACCTATAACCTTCTCAGTAGTTTTGCATCGCATCCAGACATATATCATCTGAAATCAATAAATCTGAATTTAACAGATTCCTTACAGTACGGGCAGTAGATAGCATGATAATAGGTCAGCTGAATTCCAACTTCAACTCGAAGAATACACGATTAACACTGGCAATTATCCTCACGTTTGTTGTGAAGAAAGAGACACACTGGAATGAAAAAAAAAATCTATTTTGCCTTGATACCTCCTTAAAATGAGCGTTCATTTCGGATCGAAATATTCCAAGGATTTACTGCCCAAATCTCGCATTTTAAAAATTCGTACATTTCTTCGGGTGAAATAGAAAAACTTTATGAGGTTTTCGAGTATAAGGAGCTATTGGCAATTTCCTGTGGGTATATTTCGCTTTAAAGTGGTTACCAGTTATTCTTATATAATACTTTCCCAGGTCAACCCTGGTAGGCTGCTTACAAATGTGCAGGCAAAGCAGCTCACTCACTCACCTCTCATCATACACATATCGCCAAACAAGTATTTTAACTCACTACTCCTGTATGATTATGTTATCGATCAAAACCGTTAGGTAGGGGTATTGCGGCCATGTGGCCACAATAGACCAAAAGTCTATCGAGCCATAAAATGGCCTCATAATTTGATTAAAACACAGGCATGTAACTCGGTTGACTTGTGAACAGTGTTCACCACGCACCTGTTTGGGTATCGAGGTGTATCTGGCTGAAAATACCTGGCCCAAACTCAAATAAACTTTGCAGATGACTGCAGTAATCACTCCGAAATCATTATTCACATAGCGTGACGTTGGGCTTGAACTGGAGGAGGACAGTGATTTCGGGAGATGGGAATAGATTAAGAACGGGAAAGAGAAAGGTTAAAATTCCATGACATAATGGCAAGAGGAATTAATTGGTTGAGAAAGTCTGAATGAAACGGCTGCAACCGACTGAATTGGTCAAACTATGTGTGTGTGTGTGTGTGTGTGTGTGTGTGTGTATGTGCGCGCGCGGGGGGTCTACCTCTTCTAAACTTTGTGTGTGTGTGTGTGCACGCACGTGGCTGAGTTTTCTCCTGAAAGTTGTGCAAGCACGGGTGCCTGCCTTTTCTCATAAAAGTTTGTGTGAGCGCGCGCCTACCTTTTCTTATAAATGTTTGTGTGTGAGCGGCGCCTACCTTTTCTCATAAAAGTTTGTGTGTGAGTGGCGCCTACCTTTTCTCATAAAAGTTTGTGTGTGAGTGGCGTCTGCCTTTTCTCATAAAAGTTTGTGTGTGAGCGGCGTCTGCCTTTTCTCATAAAAGTTTGTGTATGAGCGGCGTCTACCTTTTCTCATAAAAGTTTGTGTATGAGCGGCGTCTACCTTTTCTCATAAAAGTTTGTGTGTGAAGGGCGTCTGCCTATTCTCATAAACGTTTGTGTGTGAGCGGCGTCTGCCTTTTCTCATAAAAGTTTGTGTGTGAGCGGCGTCTGCCTTTTCTCATAAAAGTTTCGACTGCCTTTTTTCTCCTAAAAGTTAAGTTTCTTTGTGCACGCGGGAAGCCTGCCTGTTTTTCTAAAAGTTATTAAGGGGGGCGCCATGTATACAGAAACAAAATTTAAACATACTTTGTTTACATTGGACAACAGATATTCTTCCTAATAAAGTAAGAGACTGTTGGTGCGGATAAACAGACTTTGTAATGAAATGTTTATGTTTATGTATGCTTAGGCTAATTGTGGATGCGAAAAAAAAAAAAAAACCACAAAAACTTGCAAGTTCTTTTTTTTTTCTTCTCAAAATACAGACAGATACAACAAAGCACGGACAAAAAGAGAATTCAACACGGTAAGAAGTGAATATGATCATCGGATCAATACACCAAATAATATGTGGCGATCTGGGAAAAGCGCTTAAAAGTCCCACTAGTGAGCAGAAATAGTGAATTTGGGATCATATGCTGAAAATTGAGTTTTTTATATTAAACCAAAGTTCGGTTTCTTGTTACTAACATCTTAAAAGCTCCTTTTCAATATTTTACCTCTAAATGCATTTTTAAAGCTACGAATTTTTAACATTTTTAACAACGAACGAATTCCAAAATAAGAGCTTATTTAATTGACTTCGTTCACCTCGGCAATATCTAGCTGTATTTCGCCACATTGTTGTTGCACTGCTATGCGTTTTTTCTTTAAATAACTATCAAATTTAATCCAGGGCAAAAGGAGGGATGAAACTATAAAGATGTATCCTTTGAGCATGGTATATGTATATCATCACTGTTTTCTTTCTGACATTCACAGAAATTTTATTTTTGAAAACTAAATGCGATTTTCTTGAAATGAACATTTCTGACATGTCCAGCTTTAAAGATTCGTAGGGAAAGAAACTACTAAGAGATATTTTAAAAAAATAAAGCTACATGATCAGCAAAAGCTCCCATTTCAAAAACATAAGAACAGAAAATTTCGAAAGTAAACTTTTCAACAATCACACTCTCCTGTAAGAAAGAACAAAGACATACGCCATCAGCGTTGATACTGTACTTTTCTACATGACTTAATACAACATACAAATCATGAAGAGCAGTAAAAAAAATATATAGTTTAAAGGCGTCTTTTTCACTTGCATCTGATAATTACCAAAAGAAGGCATAAGTACTTATACATGTATAATCATAATGGTCCGATAAACTACATAAATTAATCTTTAGAAAAGATGATTAAAACTAGAGTAGCATGGGTCACTTACCTTCTGAAATCTGTCAATATCATGTCAAGGATAATCTGATGAGTCATCTCCTGTGCAAATGTGAAAGAAAAAAGAAAGCAGCATTAGAAACGATAATTCCCAACTGCAACACCCCCCTCCCCACCCCGACCCCCACCCCAATCCCTACCCCAAACCCCACCCCAGCCCCCACTCCAACCCCCACCAATCAAAACCCGGCCTCCCTCCTCTGAACCCAAACCCCATCCCAACCCAACGCCAGCCTCGTTCGTCTATTGTTCTACTGTTGAATAAACAGTGTAAAGAGGGAAAAAAAAAAAAAACACTTTTGGGCCCTTTGCTGGCAACATACGCCACGAAAAATTCTTTTCCAAAATTGTGGTATAAAGAGATTGTTCTCTTGTTATTTTTATTTTATGTTATTTTATTTTAATTTATTTTTTTTGTGATCAGTCTTTCGGGACCGGTCCTACGATGAGAGACGGTTGTGACCGAAAACAACGTCCTCATAATGCCTGCACGCGACCCTCACACTGGACCCGACGTTTTCTGTCCGGTAGATCGCCCATGCTGTGTACACAATCTGAGCCCTGCCACTCTGCACTCAGACAGATCGTGTATATGAGATGTAACATGCTCAGAGTTCTGTGGTTGAGAGACAGATAAATGATTCGCAGCTCATCCTCGTTTCAAAGACGATGGCAAGATATGCTGAATTCCATCAACTATGTCACCTTTTGGAAGATGGGTGGTTATATGGATGAATATTACATCTGCATGGCCATTGTGATTTTCAATACATTTTTGTATTCTGCACAATTGACTTAATTAAAACACACTATCAAAAGCCTCTTTCCTTAAGAGAGCTACTCCAGTTAGCTTCAGACAATTGTAATCAACGGTATCCGATACGCATCATGCTCGTCGTCATCCGTCGCCCATTTCCCCTGTTATCCCATAGTAAATAATCAATCGTCACATGTTTTTTGTTTTGTTTTGTTTTCCTTTTTGTCCAAAGTTCACGTTTAGTCTGCAAAATTTTGCCAAAAAAAGAGTAGGTTTCTAAGAAGTCACAGGCCAATATCAATATCATTTGACATTCCCATTCCAGTGAAAGTTTGTGTGGAAAAAATACGCAACAACCAAGTGGTGTCTAAAGCTAGTTTCAGCAAACCACAGATCAGCAGCCATTCTAGCCCTTACTTCTAGCATTTTTTAAAGAATCGTGAGCAAAAATTCTCACGTCGTTCACCTCCTAAAGCAGAGGTGAACAAGCGAGATAAGCAGGGCATATAGGGTAATGATTTGGTATGCATTTGTATGAAGATCGGAAATGGCTTATTTTATGTTTCCCACTGCAACATTCAAGATTTTCCAGTAACAAAAAATCCAATATAAGGGGGCATAAAGTATAAAAACAAATTGCACTAGACGTTTCATTTGAGCTTCAACGTTAAAAACTGCCCCATTTTGCTTGCGATGGTGATAATGGCAGTTGCCAAACGTGTCTGGTCTGTAGGCTATGCTATTACAGTATACGTTGTAACACTGACGGTCACTGCTAGGTTCTAGACAATTCTGTGACCACAGTTCTGGTCGTGAACAGTATTAGAAAAAGAGATATTGGAACCATCAACCACTGTGTAGCTCTATTGCCGAATTTAGAACGGATGTAGATATTAAACGCCAAACCTCTGGTATTGGCCGGATGCTCAAGTTCATGTTAAACTACAATTTCTGATGCACATGCTCATAAAGATCCATTTGCGTTGAAAATGCCAAAGCCACCAATGGAGAAAACATTTGAAAACAAGTTAAAGCCTCTGACATGGAAAACAACGCTTGCAACTCCTTGTACATATAGCTGGTCGAGTTTGCAGCTCAAGTGTACTTCTGTACTACGTGCTCCCAGCAAAATTTAAACATCTACCTTCGCTTGTTCTTTCTTAGTTTATTTTGCTCAATGTAAAGAGTGTAAAACCGATATTTGAACTTGAATTTACAACCATGGAGGTAACTTCTGTTACGTTATCGATGCATCTAAGGGACCAATAGATTCGCAATCAGATCACTCAGATGTGAGTGAATGGATAGATTTATTACTGTGGCTCGTGAAACTTCACTTTGCAACTCCATGATCAAATTGCTATCTCGATATGACATATTGATTGTTCAATGTGAACTAAGGTGTTAACATTACCATTGTTGTGAATCACAACCGAGTCTTGACCCGATTATGAAGAGCAACACTGCGGTCGCCACAATCTATTTCTAGTGGCATCTTCCTATAGGTGTGTTTGTGTTAGGATTTAATGGCGCATCAGCACGACTATGGCTTCTATTTTTCGCGTAGCACGGCTGAAGGTGTTTACGAATTAAAAGGGTATATCGTTATGTATATATTCGAACAAATATTGTAAAATGAAGCTAAAAAAAGAAAAAAGGAATAAAATGTGTGTACTCCTACCCGCATGTTCACAATTTCTTAATGTTTTCAGATTTTCAGATAGAGGCCAACCTGACGCAAATAACGCAGGATCAATCTAGTTTGTTCGCTCATTTCCTGAGAGAGATCTATTATGAAGCTCCTGTAAGTTTGTGCACTCACGGCCAAATCTTCACCAAGCTGTGGATTGAACACAATGAACGATTTGTAGATCTACATGGTGCATTTCCCCATCAAAGATAACTCATAACCAACCCTTTGCTCGCTTATCGAGTATATATTCAAAGGCCGATGCTTTAAAAGTTGTTTCACAACTTAAAAGTTTAAAGTCAAACTGCCATTCAATTATTGACGCATGTACACAATTAGTGAACTGATCGTAAAAGTGGCAAGTGTCCAAACGTGTCACATCTCACAGCCAAACCTTCATCCAGCTGTAGAAAAGAAGACATCATGACATATTCATGTCCCAAGTGACAGCTTTCTGAGTGAGTGCCTGACGCAGTTAACAATCAAATCATCTTGTGGTAGAAAACGATTGGTTGATACTTCTAGTTTGCCACTGGCGACAGAATTTACTGACAGGTCATCTGACTGTAGTTTATTTTGGAATATAGCAACTACTGCATCAGCACGATTGCGGTTATGTTGCGCCTTGTTTGGTTGGATATGTTTACGACTTAAATAGATCACCGGTAATCAAAGAATGTGCGAACGATACGAGTTTAATGCTGCTTTTTTTTCAACTTAACTTCCAATTACAAGGGGCGTCTTACACTTCAGCATAAAGCCAGGATTAGATCTAGTAGTAGATCGTTCATACATATGATTTAATTATGTACAATGTGAATGTGCTACAGTAGTTCGAATTTCAAATGCCAAGCACAACTTAGCAATACAAAGTTCGATCGTATCAACTATGATAGAGGCACCTTCACAGGGTTTTCAGTTGCCAACAAAGGAATATATTTTGAAGGAAGGAATAAATGAATGTATCAAAACTGAGTTACATATTATTCAAATTCTGAATGCCAAGCAGAACCCGACAACACAAAGTTAAGATAAACAGAGTAATATTTTATCGTGTGGATCTTAAGGGATATATCAAATTATATGGATATAAATCGAACAAATATTGTAAAAGAAGTTACAAACAAACAAGCAAACAAAGAAGAAGAAGAAGGAATAAAATATGTGTACTCGTACCCGCATGTTCACAATTTCTTACTTTCAGGTTGATGTTTTCAGATTTTCAAAATAGAGGCCAACCTGCAAATAAGGCAGGATAGATCTAGTTTTAAGGGCCCATTTTGCGAAAAAGATCCTTTGTGGAGCTCCTGTAAGTTTGTGCACTCACAGCCAAATCTTCATCCAGCGGTGGAGTGAACACAACGAACATTTGCAGATTTATATGGTGCATTAGCAGATATCAAAGATAACTCATAACCAAGCCTTTGTTCGGTTTTATTCCAGTATATATTCAATTCAAAAGACGTTTCACAACTTAAACGTTTAAAGTCAGACTGCCATTCAATAATTGAAGAGTGTACACAATTAGTGAACTGACTGTAAAAATGGCAGTTGTCCAATGGTGTCACAACTCACAGCCAAACTTTCATCCAGCTGTAGAATAGAAGACATCATGGTTGACACTTCTAGTTTGCCACTGGCAACAGAATTTACAGACAGGTCATCTGACTGTGGTTTATTTTGGGATATAACAACTACTGCTTCAGATGATAATTTGTCTGACGACACCACCGCATAGAAGAGATATGTACAAGCTATTTTGGTCGACTTAGACGTCTTCCGTGTGACATTTCAATTCAAGAAGATGATAAAAATGGGAGAGACGTCACTAGGTGAAAAGAGGTGGAAATATTTGTACATGATAAATAAAAACCGTGGAAATGGAGAGAGCATGCTTTACCTATATATGAAAAAGATGCAACTCTAGCAATCGACAACAATTCAACATAAGAAATGTTCAAAGACAAAGCAAGGTCAATGATAATAATCAGCCACTGTAAAGGTGACAATTCTAAAACGCGATATCTTAGAGTCTTAGAGAGAACATAGGAAAACTGAATAACTGTCTGTTGTCGAATGCCATTTTTCTTTTAATGAAAAATGATTATATTTCCACAAACAAAGATGGAAAGACACTCAGCATTAGCTGAATAAAATTTTAAAAGTATGACTATATTTTTAGGAGAGAAAAAAAGCCGGCATTCTAACAAAAAAATGTAATGACTTGAGACAAAGCAAATCAAGCAATTTGTAATAAAGGAAGGAATGAACTTGTATGTGACACTTTGCACAGAACAAGATGTGATCTGGAGATGTGAATTCGTTCTCCAGGAGATATTGACGAAAACACCGTGATTGGTGCTTCAAATTAAACTTCTCAGAAGTATTCACAGTAGACAGCCAGATTTATTGTCGACCGTTCACGGGCACTATAGGCAGCGGAGTTACCTGAGAAATAAATGCCTTTAAATTCACGGATTTTTCGAAAATTTGACCCCAAAATCTCAAAATTCTCAAAAACTGAAAATGATATGAAAAATTCCTTCTGACAAAAATTACATATTGTTTTGTTCTGTTTTCATGCCAAATTTCATGATAATTGGTCTAGAAATAAGAATGTAGATCCCACATTTGTGCTGAAAAACGTTATTTTGAGAAAAATGCATTTGGGGTATTTTCAACGAGGAAAATACTTAAAAGAAGCTTTTGTATCGGGCTTTCAAACTAAAAACATGATTGTTTCACATTTTAAGGTTCTCTCCGTGATTTCTCTGACTTATTTTGCCTTGTACTGGGCATAGGTTCATATTTTTTTGAGAGATCATAACCAAGTCTCGTATGCACCATTTGCCCTTACAAAGTGACATATTGTCGATCTATCATTGAATATGGAGCCCTGACTGAGTTAGGATCTGCATAATAGAGGTACTAGTCAATCACTGAATGACCACCAAGACCTTAGAATGAGCATATCAACTTGTTTATACCATTTTTATATTCGCAAAAGGTATAACTTTTAAGAGCAAACCAAAACCCCAACACCATTTTTTTTTTAAAGCTAAACCCCGATTTCAGGAGTCCCCCCCCCCCCCTCACCCCGAATCCACCCTTAAATTTTGATAATTACTCAGAGCTAATGACACAGACAGAAACTGCAATATTTGTTGAAGAAAACCACGTGTCGGTCAGACCATTTCCAAAGCATTGACACTTTGTAGCCTGTGGAGCCATGCACTTCATAATCATCCTTAGAATAAGATGCTATATAAATTCTTCAATCCTGACAACAGTTCCTCTTCCTCTATGACTTAAATAATGACAGTCTATTTTTCACTAATGTAGGACTCTTGTCGCTGAAGGTGAAAAAGATTGAATCATTATAAAGTTATTAAACTTTCACATTAACGTCATTTTATTCTGCAGTTATGTAAAATACGGCGTCCTCTCTATTTATCACAGTCTTACAAAAGCAGTTTGTCTCTAACTGTGAAAGGAAATAATGATAGATATTGTTGACAAACAAATGAGGCACTGGCATATTATGAGATGGAAACAGTTGTATTCCGCCATGGTGATATTTAAGATCTACAGATAGTTTTCTGGAGATAAAAGAATGAGCATAATGTGACATTTTGAATAAGCAACATTCTATATCTAGGCGCCGTTGCTATACAGGTGTGTTTGAGGAAGGTGAAAGGTAATGTATGTCGGTGCTGAAGGTCAGGTTGAGAAATACCTTGGTATCCATTGGCATGAAAGTCGCGTGCATTAAAATATTATGTGACCAATGGTTACTGCACTGACCCGAACTTAACAGTAGCACAGGCAAGCGTGATATAGCGAATTTTCATTTGTAACTCATAGTCGTTTTTTATCAGAGTGTGCACACTCTTTAGTACTCAGAAAAATTCTTCCGCACTGAGGTTTCAAAAACGTCTTTTGCAAAATTACTTCTTACAGTTAGAAATACGCTTATTTCCCATATCGGTATGACTAAATGATAGTATAAATAATAATAAATGTAAAACAAGATAGCAGCACACTATCCGTAATACGATAGACAGATGATATATGATAAATAATGAAAAGATACGCTATATCTGTCCTCGAGAGGAAGTTCCGTTTACACTTGACAGAAAGCCAACATGATGCTGAGTGAAAGCTCCTCATACGTAGGTGAGTACTAGCAAAATAGCATAACAACAACAACAATAACAACAACAGCAGCATAAGACTGCTGAAGTTATAAAGCAACATTCTGTGGACGGTTTTATATATTAGAATGACTGAGATGTAAAAACGATATTGTGAGACAAAAAAATTAATAAGCTTGCGCCACATCTATCCAAAACTCTCTATTGCAACTCTCTCGTTGAAATCGAGTTTTACTTAAGTTTTTTTTTCTGACAGCCTGGGATCGGAGGGCCGGTTCAGGCTGACAAAATGAGCATCTGTGATGGTCGGATGTAAGAAATATGTTACAAAATACATATTAAACCAAGACCTCTTGTTCTCATATCTGCTCAGGTTATTGGTTCTCATCTATTGCTGTTTGACCATTTAATACAGAATAAAATACAGCTGTGGCTGGAAGTTACATGATTTGTCTTCTCATTCCTTGGTTTGTCGAGAAGATCCGGAATACCTAAGGGCTCGAGCACTCGTAACCCCTGTCAAGGACAGGTATTGCCATCAAGAGAAATGCGATAAAAATCCAAAAGTTTTCCACTCTGTCCCCTTGCTTGCATTAATTTCACAAGTTACCGGTGAGTTCTCTGGAAATTTAAAGTCTGTTCTCTCTCCACTCCTTAATTTCTGCCTCTGCTTCTCCTGTTCGCCCACTGAAATAGAGATGTTCTACGAGTGAGATCATTGTGAATATCGGCTGAACGTCCTTATTTTAACAGTTAAGTTGTTTATTCATAATGTCGTGTTATTGTCCTCCAAGGAACTGACATGAATTGTCTATGAAATGGTCTTACCAGCAATATTCGCAGTACAAAGAATTACATTAACTGTTTGATGATATACCTTTAATCTTTTTGTGTTTTATGGACTTTTGAAACACAGAGCTTCTAATTATAATTTTAGTGTCCGTTGATCTATTTTGGCTTTTGATTTGCAATATATAACATCACAACTCTCTCTAAGATCCTGTTTTAATGTTCGATCATCCTTTAAACGCAAGTGCAAAGCAATTTTTTGATTTGTGAGAATTGGCATTATTAGCATTTTAGATATAGAGAGTTGTTTTAACTCTAGAACTGCGACCCAGCCTCAGGGCTGCAACGCCCTGCGGCGCGCCTTGCCGGCTTGTCAATCTGCATCGCCGGCGCCACTGCTTAAACTTCAGGGTGTTTGTTTTGACTATAGAGACTCCTCCTTGACTTCAGAGTGACACAATGCAGGCCCAGATTGACCACCAAACTGACCAATGTCTTCCTCTAATCCCGCCCCTAACTCCACCCTTTCTTCACACATATTATTTGAAAGGAGCTGATAGTAGGAGAAGGGGTTGTATTCACAGAGACATGTGAATTCCATATGGATATCAAATTTATCACCTCTCGTCGCCCAGGCTATTTCCATTACAGATTTATTCATAACCTTTTGATTTCTCTTCTTCCGTCTTTCTGTTACCTACTGCCTGGATTCAGCTCTACCTACCGGCTTTCTCACAATCTTATTCTAAGAAAAAAAATTCATTGACTATTGAAAGATCTTGTACTTAGTTGCAGCGGCTCCTATTATGTGGCATTTTGACAAAACTGGCTCCGATAAAACGTAATTGTTGTCGACAAGCTGAGAAGTATCACAGCGATGCGACGGGCAAAGCAGGAAAAGCCAGACCGTATAAATCCGGGATACGCACTATAAAGAGCGTTTCACCTGTTGAATATGCGGCGCACTTGTAGAGTTAAAATACTTTACATTATACGGCCTTTTCAGACACAGTTCACAACCATCAATCAAAATATCTCTACATTGATTTTACTTACAGGAAGTTTATGTAACTTGAACACCACGCACTTATATCAAAGGACATCTCTGAGATATCTTTCATCTGCACCAATTTAAATTGACACGCCTATGCAAGGCACAGCTACGACTGGTAACGCTACTGTCTGGCACAGCTACGACTGGTAACGCTACTGTCTGGCACAGCTACGACTGGTAACGCTACTGTCTAGTTAATAATACTTATCTTGCACTCTCTTTCCACGATGCTTTTTAATAAATGGTGGTGACACTTTACTCTCCAAGATGCCCTTTTAATTCATGCCATTTATTTTCCAGAACGGTTTCTAAGACACTGCTCCAATTAGTAACATTTGCCTTGCAGCCTGTTTCCATTAAGCTGATACCAGTTTACTTGACAAAGTCTTTCTTTCTCTCTCTTTCTCACTCTCTCTCTCTCTCTCTCTGATCTTTGCTAATAACACTTTACATGACAGATCTCTCTCCAAGATGCTGTTCTGACCAGTGACACTTAACCGCACAGGTCTCTCTCCGAGATGCCTTTATAATTGATGACAAATAACTTTACCGCCATCTGTTCAAAACGCTCTTAAAATTAGTGACACTTTACCTTACAGATCTCTCTCCAAGATGTTGTTCGTTGCCGCCATTGCGGTGTTGGTTTCGGCCGCCAATGCCTTCCCTCAGGCCGGAGACATGATGGGAATGACGACAAGTATGCCAGATATGAACCAGGGTCCCATGAACAATTCTTTGTGTTGCCCTCCAGATGCCTGGCAGGCTAACTTGGTGGATGTCTCTAACCCAATAGAATTAGTAGGTTTTTCCTTTCTCTATTTCATACTTAGATTCGAATGCGTCTAAAGATATTTTTGCTATTACTTTTTTTTTTTAACGGAGATCCATGCCCATATATTATACTAGTACAAAAACCTGCTCTACGAAGGGGAGTTATTGATTTAAGAATTTTGTGTTGGATGACAAATTACAAATTTTCAGAAAAACAGCTACAGATATTGTCTAAATTGAAAGAAAGGAACAGAAGGAGCTGTGTGCAAATATAAATTAAGAGCGTCCAGGAAACTGAACGAAACAAGGCATGAAAGAAGCAAAAGGGTTCCTATACAACAATATCACTGCTTAAACTTTAAACACTGCTGTAGAGTAAAACACTAAGTTAGCATTGTAAAACTAAGAGGGGAGAGGGACGTAGGCGTACAAAATGGTACATATCGCGTTCTTCCTCTTTTAAACCGAAGTTTCCCGGTCAGCGACGGAACTGAGTAGAAAATCAGGCTGGTCGTGTGCAGCGGGCTGAAATTCACCACACTACCCCTCCCCTCCCTCTCCCATTCTAGCATCGTACAATTCCGATCAAACACCCTCGCGAGTTTATGATTTAATTATTATCCCATTTTAGAATAAAGTCAAATATAATATTTTTTTTTTCGGATTTATGTAAATAGAAACACAGATCTTTATGCAAGAACTCTGTGTGCCAAGTTTCATATAGATACATTCAGTATTTTTTTTTGTTCGAGTCCATAAGGCTTTTATGGGTTTTGTGGCAGATTTTTAGCATAGATACAATTGAGTACAACTATGGCCATCATTTTTATTCTATTCGCATGAGAATAATGTGAACGAGGCTACTAAAATCTATCAACATGGTAAGACCAATAGACTACAACTGAATATTTAATCGCTTTCTTAAATGACATAATCAATAAACATAATGGCAACCAAACAGACTACAGTCTGTCCCCTTTTTTTATGTGTAATAGATGTTCATTTAGATTCAAAGCGTTGCTAGAGCATATTGTATCAAAATGATTGTCCATCCGCTGAACATATTTCGTCTATAGACCTATACCGTCTTCGTCTACGATGGAAAGATGAAAAAAGAGGGCTCCATGACTACGTCCATGAAAGGAGATTTCTATCAACAAACGTTCACCGATTACAGTACTGTAAGTATTCTGTTTAGATAGGACAGCTCAACGATAGGTTCTGTAATACTGATTTTTAAAAAGCACAGTAACAGGTCCGAACCATTTACGAGATACCTGAGGCCGTTTTCTCCTACTTAACCATTTTTGTCAAAACTTTATACATGTGACGGTGACGCCGGTAATTTGGATTCCAAAATTGAGTCCTTATACATTCTTATGTTATGATATCTGATAAGCTGTTTGAATTGATTGCAAAGCGTTAATAGTCCGCCCGGAGTTTTCATTTTCAAACCGGTGATCATGAAATGGCATATTTGTTGATGATCAAAGAGCTATACGCTAACAAGGTTTGAAAATTTGGAAAGTTTTACCAACTTATTCAGCTTCTAACAGATCAAGTTCTTCATACTGATACTTGCTTTTTTTTGGTGTATTTGATTAGTTGCCGGTAGGCAGTCGTCTTATGTTGTAAGACATTTTTATATAATGATGATAATGACTCGAAGAGCCAAGCGGGCTCGAAAATTTGGCCAGCGAGATCAGTTAACTTTATATTATCGCAATTCAAAATTCTTCGTATTGTTTTTCAACTTTTTTGATATATTTGATTAGTTGCCGGTGGACAGTTGTCTAAAGTTTAAGACATTTTTTCGTGAAATAATGACTATGATGATGATGATGATGATGATTTTTTTCTTTACCCTCCCTGAAGAAGAACCAACGGGGTTCGAAAATTTGGATTTTTTTTACCTTTTTCTTTATTACTTTTTTTTTTTTTTTAAATCCCCATTTGTGAATTTTATTTAATAAATATCCCAATTACGGTCGATGGTCTTTGTGTGTCTTTTTCTAAAAAGATACACTTCTGTAAAATGATGATGATGATGATGATGGACCACATTGTCCTGAGGAAGCAAAAATTTAGCTAATATTACCAGTTTATTCATTTTTCACTCAACACTTCTCCAGGTTGTTCCATTTCGTTAAGTGCCTTAGATTATGTACGGGGTTAACAATTTATGTCTTGAATTTTAAGACATTTCCATATAATATGATGATGAAGAGGATATGATGATGGCGATAAATTTGGAAACGTATTTTAAAGCATTAATTTTTTATTTTATTTTGCTTCTTTTTATTCTTCCATTTTTATTCATTTATATATATACAGCATATATAATAAATAAGTAAATAAATAAATAAATAAATAAATAAATATATATATA
>JBCEWB010480813.1:4604-19448 GCA_039654565.1 Peronia peronii | reverse complement strand
ATCTATCTATCTATCTATCTATCTATTTATCTATCTATCTATCTATCTATCTATCTATCTATCTATCTATCTATCTTTCTTTCTTTCTTTTTTTCTTTCCTTCTTTCCCCTTTTTTCGCCTCTCGTCCTCGCCCTGTTCCTCTGTCTGGAGACAATGATTATATTACCTGACCGATTTGTTGAGCCAGTTTACCAATCCAAGCGCTCACGCAAAATAAAATCGTACTTAACCCATTGAGCCAGAATGAATTCTGGTAAAAGATGGAGGGGCTTTATCAAATTGCTTCCAGAAACAACAGGCGTTGCTAGAATGCACTGAACCGTGCACTAATAGGCCGCTCAAGGACCATCTTTACGATCCATGGCAACCGTGGAGTTTTGCAATCTTCCAAGTATCATCTTTCCCCACCAGTGTTTCCATTCAGCCGTGTAGTGCAATAACTAGTCAGGCTAGGCGAAAGGGCGATGTTTATTTGAATTGCACACAAAAATCTGTTTATCGTATCCATAGGAGTGTCGCCAGCAAACTTGTGAGGGGGTCCAGTCTAGTATACTGACTAAAATACATAATGTAACAAGCGAAATAAAAAGACGGATAAACAAATAAATAGACAAGTAAATAAATAATAAATAAACACAGTAATAAACACAGAAAAATATATTGACTAATAAAGAAAGAAAGAAAAATGAATAAAGAAATGAATAAAGAACGAAAGAAAGAAAGAAAATAAATAAATAAAAGTGCCCCAACAAACAATTTTTAATAAATCGTGAAGGTTCATAAGTGGTTTTAAAAGTTCGTGCTTCTAGACAGTAGGTCTGATGTCTTTGTTTTTGTTTCTTTTATTTTTTTCTTTGGTATTGCCTGTCTATCGTAAATAAATCAGAATGATCTTATTCTGATTTTACAGAAGCTTGGTTTACAAGGGTATCAATCCCATCCTGGATAGATCTAATGGGATATCAAGGGGTATCTGTGCCATGAGCATGTTTTGGATTACTGCAATAGTAAATTTACTGAACTTGCTCAGTAAACTAAATGTTAAATTTATGCTTCACGGTATTTGAGTTATCACATAACTGAAAAAAAAAAACAAGCTTCTCACTGGAATTGTAGCAGCTTTTAATAATCTGAAAAATATATTATGAGTTCTATCATAAAATTTTTTCCTTCTCTCTCCCACCTTCACAGGACTTATAGTATGGGATGGTTACCGTCATTCCACCTTCAATAATGTGGACTTCACTTTATAACAAAAAAAAAATAAATAAAGTATGTTAACGCATAGACAGGCCCCAACATGGACTTACAAAGAAAGAGGATAAGAGGTAGACCGCAGATCCACTGGAAAGAGATGCTGGGGCGACAGTTGTGAGGTCGACAATTGTTCGTGGAACAGTCTACAGAGTGGATGGCATGGAGTCGCCGGCTCATACATCCGATGGCGAGCCAATTTTACTGTGGGAGCTATGATGGAAGATAATGATGACGATGATGATGATGATGATGTAGATACCGGAGTACACCATGGTTTAAAAAGATGATCTATCTGACATGTCAAGCGATGTCTTACAAGGTAAGACAAATAAATTGACAGTTAGAAACTAGTAAAATATAAGATAAGATAAGGTAAACTTAATTTGTCCTCAAAAGAAAATTTCATTCACAGTTGATGAGACACAGTACACACGAAAGCTATAATTATTCACACTCTCAGACACACAGGCAAAATTACTAGGCATAGCATCAGAAAAGACCGACTCAAGACTTCTGTATCCTGAACAGTTAGCACACAGCCATACAAAGACTTTGATGTTAAAAGCATATTAGGACAAATAGTGCAAAGAAAATTATCTTACGTTTGTAGAGTGGGTCAACAGAATCCAGGCAAAAATAGATGATTTACAAGATACATTGGTCACAAAATGCTGAGAAAATGAAAGAGAAGGGAAAGTTAAATAAAAGAGATCTCATTTGTTTGATGGATGTAAACAGACCATGTCACAGGAGAGGGAATCCTCCCATTCTGACCCATCATTCACGGACTTGTCGACAGATTAATAATCTGTCTCTCTCGTGAATATACCTAACCGTGGGGAACGGATGCTGTCATAATGGGCAGTTCGCCATACGGTAATAACGCTTGAAAGAGAATCCAGCATCACCGTCCTGCCGGCTTCAATAATCTGAGCTCACGTTAGTGGTATTGTAGCACGTGCATTGATTCGAGGCTGAGCTCGCGGGACAGGGACAGTGGATGGCAGTTCTGAGTATGACCCAGATATAAGGGCATAATTTGCACCCGGTAACGTTGGCGAACAAAACTCTCATTTGTTAGAAGTTTTTGTCTGGACATGCCTGGATTCTGTTATAAATGATGGAACAGGTTCCAACGTGATGACCTCCGGCAAGTGTACATAGAGTCTCATTAACGTTTAACAATGACTGTTTTAGTAAACATTTTGCAATTGAAAAGGAATATTCTGGGGGTAGAGTAACATGAATACGGGATGAAAAATGATAAAAATACAGGAATTATCATTGGCCCGAAATCATTTTACAGAGTAATATGGACATTATCTTTTCTCAGAATTCTGAACTACATTACAGTACAATCAGAGTAACTACAAGCTTAGATTACAGGGCAGACAAGCATAATCGAGTCACAATTACCATCTGTTGCTCGCCAAAGAATAGGAATCCAGGACAGTAGGCCGATACTGTTTTTCAAACAAATCTACCTATGATTAATGCCCATACGACAATATCTTACAGCAAACCAATCTTTCTGAGCTCTCACTCATTTTACTATAAGTATTCAGATAATGTAGAAGCTCGAACTACATATAACATGTACTGATAGATCTAGTCAGAGTATGGACTTGCTAATCGGCTTCAAAGTAGCGGATAATATATAATCCCTTCATTACTACAACTATGAGAACTTTATGATTGTCTATTTAAAAAGCACCGAAACGGACTGTATCATTGTCATTATCACCGGTCATCCTTTTCAAGTTACAGGCCATGAACCAGAGAACTCCATTTTCATCATGTCCTGAGACATTTTCACTCTTTCAATCCAAAAGAATCTACAAACTGCTCTTCCTTATGTCCTTGTCCAGATTTCTCTTTCAGGTGACCAGGGGATTCTTCCTTAGCCACTTTCCCAGCGGAGTCCATCTAAAAAAAAATAAAATCTTGAGACAGTACACTCTTCTATAAATTAACAATATGTCTTCCGAAAACGGCGTTCATCCGACCAACTTTTGTCACTTCTGTAATTTCTGATAACTGAGGAGATATGGAAGATCATGCTTGGTTTCTGGCTGGCAAAATAAAGATTGTAGGCTTGTAGTAATTTGAAATGTTTGAAGACGAAATAAATTCAGATACAGATGCATATATTACTCACAAACGTTTCTTCTTCTCTATGTATATCGTAATCTGACACACCATAGGACATACATATACATCAAAGCGTTACATTGGCTTTGCAGCTGTATGAATTATACAGAGGTGTGGAATGAATCACCCTCTGTAATTATGCTGCACAGCAGCTATTGCTGTCAGAGGCTAAGTCCCCGTGGAATAATTTGTACATTTATGCATGAGATTTCACCTCATCGATGCCTAATGTGGACGCACGAAAGATGAATAGGACCTGGATATGTGACATGGTTCTAGAACTTGAAGTGTTACACACCTTCAACATCCTCCATGGGAGCCCGGGTATATAAGTAGGTTCTTTGCTCCCACCTGCAGGCGGTAAAAGCCCGTCATCGGTGGGATGCCTCCCATGGAATGTCCCAGGGACAATCTCGACGTTCTAGGGGTGACATCTCTTCTCTGTTTGCTCCTGTCTTCTGTCTCGCTCTCTTTCCTCTCTTCTTCTTGACATGTAAACATAACTTATCGTGTCTGGCACAATATAGCCGCAATCGTGCTGATGTGCCGTTAAACCCAACACAACACAACAACGGACCTTCAACAACCAGATAATAATAGCTGGATTTGGTCTAATACGTTATTGCTCACAGCACGTCTTAAGCCTGTAATCTTGTGAGTATGCGTATGTGCAAGGAGTGAGTGAATGAGTGTGAAAGAGAGAGAGAGAGAGAAAGAGAAAAAGATGAAGATAAAGAAGATAAAAAGCTAGGTGAGCGACAACCTTCTTTTCTTTCCCATATATTTTGCAGTGAGTGGATAAGGGATCGGGAAGACCCCCCCAAGAAAAGCAAAACAAAAACAAACAAACAAAACAGAGAAACAAACAAACCAAAACATGCATTAACGACATTCACAAGGGAATTATCACTCAAATGTCAGGACACTCGTTTGCGTGTCGTGTTCCTCTAATGAGGGCTGGGATAAGGGTACAGTAATGTAGTTTTACATGGAATCTGATTGACAACAGCCAATATCGCAACCTCGGTCAGACCAAAGCAGTTTGGACAAGTAATATCAGCTAGAATAGCGACTGATCGGGCAAAATCACAACATTTATCACATATTTAGATCACGTGATTAATATAAAATCTAGTTCCTGCCCATTAGGTATGATATTTATAATAATTTTTCAGTGATTCTGTGTTGTGATATTCTGGAATAAGGTGTTAGTTTAAATATCTTAATGGTTTTGATAACTGTTGTATGAGCGATTCAGCCGGAATTAATGCTTCCACAAAGATAATAAAGCGATGTATTATTCTATATATTTTCTTTAGTGAACTCTGTAGTCGCAATGGAGTCGGTCAATTTTTTCATGCCCCTTAAATGTGCATTTGCTCGTTAATAGCATTGTTTACCTGCTTCGCCTGGTTTTCAATAGAAACAGTGTCAAGATCAGCATAAAGATGTACGATATAGATTTTAAACAATAACAAAAAAAAAAAAAAAAAGTTAGGGCCCGATTTAAGATAAACATCGCCGATTGTTGACAGCCTTAATGCACGACGAGCCTCAGGGAGCCAGCCGGAAGAAGAAAGAAACAACGAAGGAAAAAAGAGGCAAATCGTTTGACAAAGAAGCTTTTCAACACGGTCACAAACAAAAAGATTTGGCTTGACGCAACCTAGCAACGAAACGTAAACGGGGCCGACATAATGGAAAGACAGAATTTCTTGACGTGGATTGAAACGTTGTTTTGTCAGTACCGGATACCGCAGTTGACATGTATTTTTATTGACATTGTTGTTGATTTGTGACAAAAACCTCATGAAATAATAGTGCATTCATCTCTCTATCTGCGTTTCAAAGTTTTCAACCCTAAGTGTTTTCTCTTTCTCTCTCTTTCTTTCTCTTTCTCTTTAAGTCTCTCCTGCCCACTGCTCTCCTGTTAGTCTCACATGCATCCCCCCCCCCCTCTTTTCAAACCTTCATTCCCGCATTCTCTTTCTTTCTCTCTCTCTCTTTAACTCTCTCCTGCCCACTGCTCTCCCTTGCTGTTGGTCTCATATGCATTATTCCTCCCCCTTCAATTCTTCTTCCCGGCTTTCTCTCTCTCTCTCTTTCTCTCTCTCTTTCACTCACTCTCGTTTACACCCCTTTATATCTAAAGGCCGTGCTTGAATTATTGAAACCTGCTCATTCTCACTGGCTCTCAGCCCAGCATCCAAACACATGCAAGGATTGATTGGTGTTACAATAGAAAACGCAATATCGATACCAGTCATTACACATTAGCAAGCAAGTAAAGGTAGTTAAAAAGGAAATCAACCAACTAAACACCCAAATAACGTATCACCCAACCAAACAAATAACCAACCAACCAACTAAACAAATAAGCAACCACCGTCAACAACCAACCAACCAATCAACTAATCAAGCATCCATTCAACCAATCCGCCAACCAATCAAATAAACCAACAAATAAACAAACAATGCCACCAACCAATCAACCAAACAATCAACCAAACAAGTAAGCAACCAATAAACAACCAAACAACCAACCAAGTAACCAACGGTCAGACAGCCCAACCAATCAAGCAAACAATTGATCAACTAATTAACCAACCAATGAACCAGCCAACTGACCAACCAATTAACCAACCACTTAACCAACCAATTGACCAAACAAGTAATCAACCAAACAATAAACCAACCAATCAGTCAACCAACCAACCAGTCAATGAACCAAACAACCTATCAAACAAGGAACAAACAAACAATCAATCAACCAATATACGAACCAACTCAACTAACCAATCAACCAAACAGAACTGTAGTAAAAGTAATATCGATGAAATTCTAGGTGTGGTTCAGTCCCAATATTACACACAGCCACAAACAACATTATATATAACAACAAAACATTTCCTGCAGTTACCTTAATTTCAAAACACAGCCGTTATTGTAACATCGAACTTACCTTGTAGAATGCAATGTGTAGATTATCAAACATACCTATACATCTGTATTTATCTCACGGATACATATAATGAAGGGCTTCTATAAGGAATACTAGATCATAATATTTACATGTATCAAACGGCCGGATGTTTTAAATACACATAAAGAACTATCGATTTTTGTTCCTACAAGTCCCTGGCTGTTATAACAATTTACCCGTTTTAGCGACATCTCAAGCAGTAACCGCTTTAGCTTTAGCGAGATGTTTGCACATTGTCACTATTACATATCGGTTATTATCAGTCGTTTCGAGGATTTTCCAAAACAAATAGTAGGCAACTTCAGACTATACGGCCAGAGATATCACAGAAACTTAACTCATTTATAGACACAGACATAGAACTTTGTACAGCGTTCTTGTGCTTTTATTCTATTCTCACATCTATTTTACTAGCCTGCAGTTAACATAATAATATGTTTTAAAGTTGAAAGTGCCAAGGGGCAAATTTGCTTTAAAAAAAAAAAAGAAGTCATTTATTGTATTTTCATGTGAACTAATTTCGACATAACATTTAATTTCATTAGTAAAATATTCGCACTATACTGCCGTGTAGGTCAAAGCTGTCATTTCGTGAATAAAAATTGAATAAACATCCTATTTTAAAATTTATTTATTTATT
This sequence comes from Peronia peronii, assembly GCA_039654565.1. Classification (NCBI taxonomy): domain Eukaryota; kingdom Metazoa; phylum Mollusca; class Gastropoda; order Systellommatophora; family Onchidiidae; genus Peronia; species Peronia peronii. The sequence continues at coordinate 12,416 of JBCEWB010480813.1, read as the reverse complement.
CATTCATTCACTTATTTTTTTGCCACAATTATCATTATCTGGACACTTATAATTGAATACCCAGGAGATATCCACCAATCCGAGCCATGATTTCTTCCCCTATTAACCTTTTCTCTGGAAAGAAAAGTAATGAGAAGAACAAACATTTTAAACTCGGAAAGGCCAAAAACAAGAACAAAAAAAAAAAAAACACTGAAAGATGAACATTTACTGGGCTCCAGTTCAGAAAGCGCGGGGTATTGGGGGAAGCAATGAGATAACAGAACAATCATTTTCATCAAGAAAATATTATGCATATCATTTTTCCCTTCCTTAACTGCAGATATTCTATATGCAACTTCGACATTACCTGGAATAAAACGAGATGTTTACACAGCTTTGTTTTATTTCAGTTCTTTAAAAAGGGTGGGAAAGAAAAGAGAAGGTAATAGAACAAAATGATAGTGATATAACTCCACGCACATTTTGTTATGGAAGTGAGGAAAGGAAAGATCAAGCCATGAGGTTTCGTAACAAGTGTTTGTTGTAAGATAATAATTTTCATTACCATCACATCACTCGGTCTTCATCGTTTTATTACAATAGCATTTTATCACGTTCTTTCTTTATATTACAACCCTTTGAACTACTGATTTCATTTCTATTTACTCTCCACACTGCAAACATCTCTTAGGTAACTAGCGATATGCTGAATGTTTTCTCTGTACTATAGGACAAAATTAGGGAAAATCCTCATTTCGTTTACACAGGACACAGTTCAATCACCATATAAGATAAATAAAATCACAGATCTGAGCAATGCAAATAACAGGCATCGGCACAAGTAAATATTTCCTCATAGAAAACACAAGCATCGTTGTAGAACAACAAAAAAAAATGGAGGAAAAAAAAAGTAACCACATCAGCGCTCACGAAACATGTGCTTGGCTCGGGTAGCGATAGAGCAACCAGCCGACCATGCATAGAAATCTCCCTTAGCGATCACGGAGCGTGAGTGCTTGGCTGCTAGTACTACTAGAACATAGGCCTCTGCTAGCTGGCTGAGTGGGAATAGAGGACAGAACAGAGCGGGGCAGGGCAGGGCAGGGCGGGGCGAGGCGGAGAAATAAGTAGGCATGACCACTCACACAGAGCTTCGTCAATACCGTGCCACGACAACACTGTCCTCACACACGGTTAGTGAAGCTGGGGGGGGGGGGGGTCGTATTGTGTTTGTTGGCTTGTGTGAGTAGTCGGTGGGTAGCAGGAGCAGCAATGGTAGTGCTGCATTATGGTGGAGGTGGGAACGTTGCGTGTCCGGATGATGGGGGTGTTAGGGATTGTTACAGAAACAATAAATATATGGATAATAAATTAGAAGAGAACCCACGGCCTTCGTGAGAGAGTTTTTAATTTCGGTCAAACCAATATTGCCCTGCTACTTCAAATGTATCCCAAGCGCGCACACCTCGATGTTGATATTTTGGATGATTAAACTGATTGATTGTTACACAAAGAAAACGTATGTAGTGTTTTGAACGCGTCATTCTATCGAACATGCAATTCGGATCAAACACTCTCGCGAGTTTATTATTCAACTGTTATCGCCTTTTTAGAATAACGTCAAACATAGTCAGCTTCTTTCGGCTTTATGTAAGTAGAAACACCGATCTTTATGCAACAATGCTGTGTGCCAAATTTCATACGGATACATTCAGTAGTTTTCGAGTCCATAAGCCTTTTGTGGGTCTTGTTACAGATTTATAGTATAGCTGATTTTGGTGAAGGCAGAGATGGTGATGGTGGAAATGGCTGTATGAATTTAAATAGTGAGGGTGGTAAAAATACCGTGGATAATGAAGACCGTAGGGGATAATCATTTTATACATGATTATATAATTATAAAGATGGTGATTGTAAAGATGGTGACAGTGGTAAAAATGATGACGATGATAAAGATGTTGATATGGCCAAGACGATATTGGTAGTAAATGTAGTGATGGAAGTAAAGATGATGTTGGGGGTCAAAATGGTGTTGGTTGTAAAGATGGGCATGGTGTAAAGATGGTGATGGTGGTGAAGAAAGTGGTAGTGGTAAAGATGGTGATGATAGTAAAAGTGGTGATGTTGGTAAAAATAGGGTGGTAAATATGGTCATGTAGTGAAGATGGTGATGGTAGGTAAAATGATTATGATCTTGAAGAGGGTGTTGGTGATAAATATGGTGATGGTGATAAAGTTGGTGCTGATGATAAAGATGGTGACAGGGGGTAAAAATGGTGTTGGTGTAAAGAAGGTGCAGAAGTCAACACCGTGTTGGGGGGTAAAGATGGTTATGGTGGAAATGGTTATATAAATATACAAAAGGTGGTGTTGGTCAAATGGTGATGATAATGACAATTACATAAATTATATGAATAGCTGTAGTAAAGGCGTTGATGATGGTAACGATTCATTGCTAATAGTAGAGTTTGTGCGGTAACTGGTATTTGTATAGGATAACTATAGATGGAGGTAGCGGTAAAGATTTTGATGATGGAAATAAGGACTCAGTTATAGCACTAATACCCTTTGAGACTGACAAAAGTTCGTGACGTTTTGTCCTTTGATGTTGTTCCTTTTCATATTCACAAAAGGAAAATGCATTATGCATTTTACTTTACCCGGCACAAGATACAAATAAAACAAATTTGTGCCACCTGTAAGAAAACTAGAAATGATCAATTTTTTAAAAAAGTGTTGCGGGTGATCATTTGAATCAGGGGCCAAAAAGTCACGACCTTTTGTCAGTTTCGTTTGTTTGTTTCTTTGTTTTTTATAAATGTCCTGATAATAAATCAAGTGTAGTAAGTCACGACCTTTTGTCAGTTTCGTTTGTTTGTTTGTTTGTTTGTTTGTTTTTTATAAATGTCCTGATAATAAATCAAGTATAGTAAGTAAGGAAATTGACGCTTTATGATGAATATCACTTACAACTTAGGTATTGTCTTCTCCCTGGATAACCACCGGCAGGAGATTGAAAGGCGTGAAAGGAACGTACATTATGTTCTTTCTAATGTTAATTATGTCTAAAAAGGCACTGAAGGAATGCCAGTTTCTGTTTCATTCGTTATTGTGCCAAAAACCGAAGGTATCTCCACTCACAGATTTGAAGCTTGAATTCCCGTACTAATGACATGGCGTAGCTGCACTAGCATTGACCGCTGTTCAGTTTAGCGCAAACATTTCAAAATCAGTCAGCGCATTATGCGTTTTATTTATTGTTATTGTTAAAGAGTCCATTTCATAATAAGTAGAGAACCCGCGGCCTTCGTTTAAATAGAATAAGTTATGCCATAAACACAGTGGCACGCGTAGCATAGTGGTTAGAGTACTGGACCGAAAATCAAACGGCACTGGTTCAAATCCCACCAGAGTCCCTGAGGGAAAAAAGGTGGGTGACGGACATTGGGAGTTATGACCCCGGTGTGGCCGGGGTTCTAGAAGATGTCAGGAAATTAAAGGCCGAAACATCTAATGAAAGAGAACCCACTCTTCCTCTGAAGACCGTCACCTGTTTCGCACCACCCGAGGAGTTTTCCTACCACTTATGGGGACGATTTGCTGAGGAAATCGTTTCTCGTCAAACCGATACTGCACTGTGACTTAAAGTGTAAAGGCGTGCTCACCTCGATGTTGGTATTTTGGATGATTAAACTGAGCGTTGCTGAAAGAAAACGTGTTTGTTGCTGTGAATGCTCTGCGAGCATAAGCGGAGGAACAAAAACATAATGTGTCATTCTATCGAACGTACAATTCGGATCAAACACTTTCCCGAATTTACTATTCAACTGTTATCGCCTTTTTAGAATAATGTCAAACATAATACGTTTTCTGGGTTTATGTAAGTAGAAATACAAATCTTTTTGCAACAATTTTGTGTGACCAGTTTCAGATGGATACATTCAGCAGTTTTCGATTACAAAAGCCTTTTATAGGTTTTGTTGTACATTTATAGGACAGATACACTTTTACATTTTCAGCCGTGTCAATATTTAATACTCGATACCAAGGGCATCCACCTGAACAGTCTCTCCACTGTTTGACTATGATGCGGATGAGGGGCAGTAAGATCCAAACCTAATCAATCAACTAATCAATAAATCATTCGATATATCGATTGCCGGCATGCTCTGGTTTTTGACCCAGGAATGACGCGGGGTTGGTTATGTTACTGCATGAGTTTTGCATTACCAAGGATGTTTTTTGTCCAAATACACGATCATGGCTCAACCTCACATGAATTCACAACTTCAATAACATCAGTAGTATCGGCTACAATGAGGATCTCTCTAGTAATGACCATAGCATCACAACAAACAAATAAACACAACAGACAATAACGAATATATCAACGGCAATGACAACCCCAGCCTTAACAGTATCAGCAACAACAAAGCTATTTCATGTGATTTATAGTAATAAATAATAATAATACATAACAACGATGACGATGGTGACAATAATAACAGTGACGATGACACTGATAACGACAACGACTATGTTTATACAAATAATTGTGATGATATAATTTTATAGAAATATCTCAAATCTAAGGCGGACGGACTGTCTACCGGCAACCAACTTGATACATCAAAAGAAACAAACTGCAAATCTGCACAACTCAATAAAAATTGAATAAATTGATGGTACTGGCCACGTTTTCCAAACCTTTTTGGTTGTTCATCCGGGCAACAAAGATTGTAACAATAATGATAATTAAAATAATAAGAAGAAGAACAACAACAATCTTAACATGAATAATATTATTATTAATTTCCAAATACGAGGTTTTTGCCGAACTTTTTTTTTCACTAACAGTCACGATCTACTGCTGGAAACATGTGACTTCTACTGAAGAACTCGGTAATCAATGCTCAAGCCTGATTAAAAAAAAAAAATGAAAACAACAACAACAAACAAACAAAACTAAATTAACAGAGAGAAGAATACAAAAAAATTACATTACAGGGGGAATAACTACAGACAATGAGATTTCCGACGAAAGCCGGATTAATCCGATCACAATTTTCACGGTAGTTTCCCTTGACAGCCTGGTTAGCCTTTTGTTTTCGTGTAAAGGAATTATGTTAAAGTGCGTTTCAAAAAAAAAGAAAGATGGATCGTTAAGATTTCTATTACAGCGCTAAGCCCCTGAGCCCTGTCCCGTGATACACAGCTGGCAAATAAAAATCATATTTTAACAACCGGTACAACCGTTACGATTACGATATTTAATTTGTTTTTCAACATTCAGTGGGAGGTTATCTCAGCGAATTCTTGAAAAAAAAAATGGATAAAGCTAATAGTTTTATTTAAAACAAAATTGGATAAAACTAACAATTACACTTAGAATAAAAATGGATAAAGCTCAAAAGTTTGCTTAAAATAAAAAAAAAATGGATAAGTTAACAATAATAGATAGGGTACAACTGTGAGCAAAAACATGTCTCATTTACGACATATTATTTATCCTTCTGTTTATGGAACAAGCACAATATCCTATTACATCGGGTACTTCAAAGTGTTTGTCAAATATTCGGCTTAAATCGCCCAGGAGCTCAGCAGGATGGTTGCTCAAGGCTCAGAGGAACAAGATTCAAAGGATTTATAAGACAGTCTTAATTAAGAAATTACACTTTATATATTTAAGAAAAAAACTGCATTATAAAGTATGTATATATAAAGAGCCTTTTTTTTTAGCAGACTGGCTCCCTTACAGGATATATAGGATTAAATATATTTGGCATTGAAAGTGGACGCACGAAAAGAATACTAAAAGTTTGTTGTTTCCAGTAAATTCCTTTTGTTTTATCAGGTGGATCAGTTTTACATCGACAAAGTTCGTAATTTACTGACGAAGTTTACAGAAGGTGACAATGCAGACCGGAGATAATAAAATACGAGACGCTGATTTTTGTCTTGCATAATGAATGTGAAACCAAAGCATTCAGCGGTTTTCTATTACATGATCATCTTAATAGTATTATAAATATGTAAATTGTTAGTGTTTGAATATTTACGAACATCATCATTTTTATCAATGTTTTTGTTACGAGCGCTATTAAGTTTTTTTTTTATTTTTTAATGAAGTTGTTATTCTTATTGTTTTTGCCTTTGATGTTACCATTTTTGTTATTGCTGTTTCTAACTAGAAAGCAACGCATATAACAGTGAAATATCTGAATGCTGTTACATATACAAATGGAGCGACATGCATGATTTTTACTGCGAAATGTACCCGTTTATGATCCATTTCATAAGATCTGGATTAATGTGTGATATTTTGTATCTCATTCCAGTGAAGTGTTGGTTGCTGGGGGATAACGTGATGAATCTATTCATTTATTCACGTATTAACTAAATGAGTTGTTCATTCCCACAATCACTCATTCATTGACACTCATTCAATCACTCACTGACTCCCTTGCTCCTTACTGACTCATTCCTTCACTAGGCTACCTACTCATTCACTCACGCATTCATTCACCCACTTACTCACTCACTCACTCACCACCCATTCACTTACTCACTCACCCACTCAGTCTCTCACCTCCTCCCTTCCACCCTTCCTCCCTCACTCACTTACCGACTAACTAACTCACTCGCCCACTCTTTCACTCACTCACTCACTCATTCACTCTCTCACTCACTCACTCACTCACTCACCCACTCACACACTTTCTTATCCCCTCACTCACTCACTCTCTCTCTCACCCTCTCACCCCTTTCCTCCCTCCCTCCCTCACTCCCTCCCTCCTTCCCTCCCTCCCTCACTCACTCACTCATTTACTCCCTCACTCACTCACTCGCCCACTCATTCACTACTCACTCACTCACATATTTTTTTACCCCTCACTCACTCATTCTCTCACCCTTTCAAACCCTTCCTCCCTCACTTACGCACTCATTCATTTACTCTTTCTCTCACTCACTCACTCACTCACTTACTCACACAAGTCTCAATAACCACTGGCACACTGGCTCACCCTTTCACGCGCTCATTCATGCGCGACATTGACAAGACTAACACAGGTCTGTGGTACCTCTTTGCTCACTCGCCCTGCTACTCTTCAGGCCTGGCTATTCAACTGAAAGCAAAAACTGGTATTGCCTGGGCTTCGTTCTCGCGTTAAGCCCACACTTTGATCCCAATAGATATCTCCCAATGGAGACAGAGAGAGAGAGAGAGAAAACAGAGCGATATGACACAGAGTTTGCTAGTTGTATTAAGTTCGAGATGTATTCTTACTTTCACGTGTTTTTTTTCTTTCCTCTCTGCTTTTCATTGCATCTTTTTCACCATCTTTCTTAATTACTCCCTCTTTTTCTCCACTGTATACCTCTGTGTCACAGGGATCTCTAATAGTCTATCGCACATGCAACCTCGCTATTTCTTCATTATTGTTCATCTTTTCACATGTCCATCCATTTCTTTCACCACCTTCTTTGTATCACCTCTTTTGTTTCTCATCTCTCTCGTTTATTTCCACCCTCACAAATTATCCATTTTTTGCAATATACAGTTGGAAACAAAATATGAGCACCCTTATAAACTTACTTATTAATTATACATATTATAACCATAAATGAGAGGAACATATCCTTTTCTTTCTCTTTAGATCTCGAGTCAGCGCATAACATAAAATTTACAAAAGGACCTAAGCATTAAGCCAAATAGGAAAGCTTCATATTACGATATTAATAAGATTTATTGTCAGCTCCCCGTCGTCTGTAGTCTTTTTTTTTTTTGGGGTTGTGTGGGGGGGGGGGGGGGGGGGGGGGGGGGGGGGG
>JBCEWB010480702.1:0-19449 GCA_039654565.1 Peronia peronii | reverse complement strand
GAAGTACGTCATACTTTTTCCTACGTCATTCAATCATTAACACTACTCACTACTACTATTATTTGGAGGGCATCTAGCTTCAATAAGTTCACGGGCAAAGCGTTACATTTCCTACCCACAGTAACAGGGTCAAACCGAAAAGTGAGGCAAATTTGTAAATAGTTTGGAATGTTTGTACCCCCTCCCCCGCTAAAAATAGACGCCGGTATTTCCAACCTTTCGCTTGGTCGGAAGAAGTCTATTTTATATGCTGGAATTTGACGGAGGGTCAAGTAAAAAAAAAGGAAACCAAAAGAGACCAAAGGGCGGCTTACCTGTCCATTGCTGTAGATATTGGTTCTCAACATGGAGGGGCCGGCAAGGGTAGGCAACAGCTCATCGTTGACCAAAGAAGCTGCCGGTTTGACAGTTGTTACCACGTGGAATTGGAGAATCTCTTGCAGAATAGTGATGTTGATTGATGGAGGAAGTTTATCAACGGCGGCGTCAGAGGGGGCGAACAGCGTGATGTTGTCTTGTGGGCATAACAGCGAAATTGTCAAAATTGTGGCTTAAAACAATCGTATTTATAACTAATCTCTAAACTGCGCTCTCTGAAGATCCGTTATGCAAAATGAGGCCCCAAACTATCATCAATATTGTGTTATATAGACCTCTGTTTAAAAAACAACAACAAAGAAATAAAACATAAAGGTAAAGCTTTTACCATTTTGTGATTACGAAATTTGTGGGTCAGCCTTATGTCAAACTGTATGTTTACACCTCTATGCTTTGAATAGCTGTTGCTTGGCGTCTACATGCTTTAAAATTGTTATTCTACATATTGATATAGGCTTTTGTTTTCAGCTCCTGAATGTCGTTTGGTGCGATGCAGCTGTTAAATAATAATCCGATGCCAAAACTAATACATCCACATAGGAATATCACACGCCCTTGCAAAGTATTGTTATATGTACCGTATAGTGTAGGTTTCAAGTAGACAAATAGAAAACAGAAAAAGAACACAACATTTACACTGGTAACTTAAATATTTGCATACTGACATTATTTTAAAAATACGCACACACACACACACACACACACAGATACACTCACAAAGTGTTGCAATGTGAGCTAATGACTATTATGTGTGAATGTATGTATGTGTACGTATGTCTTGATGGATGAAAGGTGCTTGTTTTTATGTGTGTCTTTCTTTAATGTGTATGTATATGTGTTCGACTTTTCTACCACCTCCCCTCCTCCTTTCAATCCTTGTCACTGTTACCCATATGATACAATTGAAAAAAAAAAAACCGCCAACAATGCAGAACAAACGCAGATTCTAATATGAGCTAGTGATGTGTATTTATCTATATGAAAATGCAGGTGGATGAATATCTGCGCATTTACCTGTGACTTTCTGTGTGTGTCTATGTATGTTCATATGTGATTGCATGTATGTGAATCAGTCTGTGCAGCCGTCCAGACAGTTTCCCATTGCACACCACATACTGGCAGACTCCACTGCTGAAGTGAGTCCAGCAGCTTGAAGCAGGCCAAGCAGTTTGTTGCAGCCATTTTGTCGGGCTGTGTCCAGCACGCTACCACTGCCCAGGGTCAAGCAAAAGGCGAGAAATGTGGCGAGAATTTTGAGCATCTGGGGATGATGATGAACAAAATGACTAAATGGACTCGATTTGTCCACGTGGCCATAGATTTGACCTTGTGGTAGCTGAAAACTTTTAGTGTAAAAAGGTGAACTAAATAATGGACCTTTTCAATGAACGTCCATGAAAATCACTTCATTTTACTTCTTCTCTTCGTTATTATGGCTCTTACAATAATGATCTGTATGATAATGACCTATTTTGTATTATTTGCCCACAGCGCAGTGCTTTCCCTATCACACTAAAAGCAAAGAAGTTACCATTGTTAGACAAATAAAGGGAGTGTCACCACTTGATCCTTGCAAGATTAGATTAAGGTTGCACGCCCACACACCATTGAAAATCTGTGTCAGGAAAAGTTCCCTCAGAATCTGCCTGCGTCTGTCCCAGGTATAAACTCACAGGATCCGACATACAGCAGAAATTAATATTAGTGTCTCTATAATTTCTCATCATCAATTTTATACGTTTGACATGCATATGTTGTGAGCCCAAAATGTTTTTTGTTTTTCTCTATTTCCTCAAAACTGGTAAAAACTGGCTCGGGCCATTTTGGAATGACCATTAAATATGGTGTCGGGTTAGGAGGGCTTTGCCTAGTGAAAGATGAGTGTCATCGCTATGCTTGAAATCTGGGTAAAATGGGTAATACGGAGGATGGGCTGTAACCCATGTAGCAAATCGCTTCAATCAAGCAAAAAGAATAGATTTATACAGCCACAGAAAAAAACTAGAAATTAAATATTTGTTGTTCATAATACTGTAATTATTCATAACTATAAGAGTCACATGAACTATCTGAGACAGAATCAACTGAGACATTTAGAAACTGACAGTATTACAATGAAACGATCAGAAACATCTGGCAGTGTAAAAAAAAAAAAGGAAAGGAAAAAAGCTACATTCCAATAATCATAGATAACTTTTGTGTGGATTCTCTTTCGCGCTATTGATTGAAATAATCACAAACTAATGACATGTTTTACTGGTACGGCTCTCTTCGGCAATGCAGAAATTTTTATTGCTGCCGTAATGCCTATTGCTTAAATTGGTTGTCCTCTCCTGCTCTTGTGATTCTTTTCATGGTTGGGATTCCAGATGTTTGATGGGCATGACCTACTGCAGTATAAGACATACCCGCCTTTCTTTCGGATCCTTCATTACTGGTGTGAAATTGTTCATTTACTTGTTTCCAAATTCACTTTATAGATAAGAATCTTGACAGCTAGCAATTATTATAAAACTGAAAAGTAGTGTTTCCATAGCATAGTATGAAAGCTTCTTTGTTTCTGTACCTCAGATTTTATATAATTTTGATGTTAGTTATAAAGTCAGTTCTATGTTAACAATTCAAAAATAGTATTGCTTGTTGTCTTTTCTTCATGTATGGTCGTATCAAATTATTGATTATACTGCAGATATAGACCATCGATTTCTGATAAAGACATTGTAAATTATTTAAACCATAGCCATACCGACGTTTCACACAATAAGAACGGCGTGTTTGTCTTAATTTGTCTACTTCTGTTTTTACCAGCGTATTTAATGGGATAAAGTTAGATCTAGAAAGCAATAGAGCATCAATAAAAAATCCAATATTGATGGCTTATTGTTGCATTGTTTACATGAATATCAGAAACAAGTGGGAAATTTGATGTTATAAGAAGTATGGTCATAATCAGGTATATTACAACATCAGTAATATTGCCAGAAACATAATTATTTGTCATCTTGTCACGGTTTCTTTCGCCCACATTGTTTACAAGGTTGTTGAAAAATCTCGGCCTATGTCGAAAATGGAACTGCTGGTACTTATTCAATGCATACATTCGAAATGTCGGTCATCTAGCTCAATGCTTCACTTAGCAACGTTGCATTCACGATGTGCGTTGTTAAGATTAGCAAAGAAGTTGGATCTAGACCTGGTCAATCTTGTTTCACAGAGGGGGGAATTTGTGATCTGAATGCCGAGGTGACTGAAGAGGCGTTTCCGTGCACAAATGCTGAACGCCTTTTGTCGACTTTCTTCAGTAATCAGCGCTATTCGACGGCCTATCTGATGCAACAGCTTAACTCTTTAAGTGACAAACACCTGACACAGATATCTCAACGTCTCTTTTCTATCAATAAGAGTGACCCTTTGTTGATCATTGTTTACTGGAAAACAGTGTCGTCATTACTGTCTGTCTTGCCAGTAGGTAGATCATGTGATAATTGAATTCCAAAGGTTTATTTAGACATACAAAGTTTCACTGTTCAGTGGCTTGGCAGCCATAGGGTTAACTGCCCTGTCAGGGTGGACGCCTGAAGTTTCGACAGCGACGGGGATGAAGTCGGTCTTTGTTCTTATTTGCTTTTCATTGAAAAGGACGAAAGTGATTTCAATGACAGCCAAAAGGATACCTGTTACTCAAGCTCAAAGTGAAAAACCCTAGTGCTACTATAGATTAACAATAAGAAAATCCCGTCACTAATACTTATCATGCCAAGTCAATGACTGTCATATTCATTCGAAAGTTTAGCTCGGTGGAACAAGATTAGGCTGTACTACTAAAGGTAAAAAAAAAAAATAATAAGGCGAGTGTTGCTTTTTTTCAGAAATTATCGAACAATTACCTTGTACAATGATATTTATATTGTTTCCACAAAAGATACAGGGTAAAAGTTATAGGAATCACTATCTGAATACATTCAAAAATGAATCAACTGTTTTACAAGGACATACTTATTGATAAGAAGCTCTTACCGTGACTTGTGGCATGTATAATGACCAAAAGGCTTCACTAGCTTTTATAAACTCAAGTCTGCTATTAAAGGAACGAGAATGCACTGCATTTTTGTAGTTGTTATTTGATATTTGATTATTATTACTTATTGTTTGTTGTATTTTCGCCTACCAGGTATATGTTAAGGCATAAAAATGGGTCAGAAAAATGAATCTTGTCTTCTCAGGTGCTGGAAAATTTGAGACATCATCGAAATACTTTTATGATGTTTGTCCAAGACTACATGAATTTAGCACAGGTGTCTATCCTATGTTAACCATCCAAATTCCATTAAATATAAAATGATATTACATGTGGACCACTAAACTGATAATGAATTTCATTACTGACAAAGCACAAACATCAAGAGTTAGAAAAACTTGAACATCTCATTTTCTGTTGATGATATTTATTATCACCCATATCTTGATATAAAATACAATGCTAGGTCATTCGCTGTGAGGGGTGTATCATAATACATATATGTAACATTGGACTAGAGAGGGTTAATCAGTTCAATTGTTTACGAATGTTTCTTCACAACTTTAACTATTTTTTTGTACAGTGCGCTTGATATGTTCCTGTTCAGCAGTTTTCAAATCTAACTTTCATAACCAGAAATTAAGCAACCTTAATTTGACCCGAAATATGAGGCATTACTATTCCAGTAGTGCTACTACTTTTCTGTGTCATGATTGCACACCCTACATCATGAATGACCCATTGTTGTATTATGACAGATAAGAACTAAAGAAACAGTCGATTAACCTTAAAAGCGCCAGAAAACAGTACCAGAGTGCGGTGTTTCTATAATAATATTCATGTATGCTCAAGAACTGACACTTTCGACTCGAATTTAAAATGTTTATCTCATTTTGTATAAGGCGTGTTGAAAGTTGATTCATATGCAAGATATAGTGAGCAAGTTGTTGAATAGATTGCCTCCTTGCCACTTCTAAGGTTAAAGTTGGAGATTGAGAACATTGACCCACACATTATGAAAGTATTTCATTTTCTAATATTCGGTATCCTCCTTTGACAAATCAAATTATTTAAATCATATTTATTTCCATAAAATGCTTCAATGAGTTGCTCATGGATACTGCCCTCATTTTTTAAATTGCCTAGGAATGTCTTGGCGATGGAAATATCCCAGAGGAAAAATGTCGTGAGTCAAAACATATTTTATGTCACCCCATTTAGATCCAGCAGTGGATGATTCTTTGCCATTGCTCAAATTCTTGGTTGATTATATCATAAACATCAGCACCATTTGTCGCTAGAGTTAGGAATCTACATCTCATGGAGAGAAACGTAGATCTAATTCATTTATGTAAAATACAATGAGTGAGCTCCTGAATAGACAGAAAGACTTGACACTTCTAGTGTTAATAAGATAATGTAAGGGAACGCTTTATTGTCTTAGGGGAAAATGCTAGAACAAAAATGAAACGTAATTCATTTTTATTGCAAAATAATGTCGCAAACGTTTGATCAGATCAATTCCTTCATATCTCTAGGATTAATATATAACCAGATAGGATCTAAAATGCATGGCAACCATACGAGGAAAAAAAAAAAGAGGAGAAAAAGTAATTCATTTGTGTAGAATGAAATTAGTAACCCTTGGGGCAGATCGGCACACCTAATACCCCTAGTAGAGTAGATATTTTAGCCAAGAGAAAACATTTATGTCTGAGAAGGAAGATTGGAAGAAAACAAACCGGAAGTTATCTTGCAATAGCAAAGAGAGCTGGAAGAGAAAGCCCAAACAGGTTTTGATTTTTCTATTAAATAGTATGACCAGCCCGTCCATCATGATTTTTCCCCTCATCTACAATAAACAGACAATACAATTATATAACGACAACAATGCCAAAGATAATAAACGAGTTCATGGATATTTTTATCAACTGTTTTATTCTACAATGACATATATTATATTTAAAGTAAGAACGTTTAGTGATTGATTCCAAAATAAATTAAACAAACAAAACATAGGATAATCACATGTGTTATTGGCTGTTTGGTAACAGAATGACACTAATTAATAATGTAAATAAATCAAAGCAACAGCAGGAAAAAGAGTGAAAAAAACAGTACACGTATAAAAAAACACCAGATGGTTAACTGACTCTAATGTTAACGATTTGAGAATGTAACCAAAGCTTTCATTTAAACATGCGATAAGCATGCGATAAATACAATTGCATTGTGAACTGACTGCAGTATTAACTATTTGATAATGTGACGAAGGCCATATTTCAATCTATCCAATAATAACACCAGCTGGCCTTGAAGCCCTGGGAGGTAGCAGAACAGAATCAATGATGTGAATGACACCATTGGTGGTGCTGACATCGGCCGTGACGACTCTTGCGCCATTCACAGTGACACCAGCTGAAATGAACAATGGCAACAGAGTTGTTTTTAATATGTATACAGCTTTTCTATTCTGGGAACATGATTATTTTAGCTTTACTGCATGCCCAATTTTCTTAGAAGAATTTGGGAGGATGGACGGGGATTTGGGACTTTGCAATTTTGTCGAGACAGCAGTGCTTCCGCATATGTCCCGCAGCCAGTCAAAACGAGATCAATGTCGAGTTTTCATCATATGGGGCTTTTGGTATCATGTGAAAGCTTAATTCATACCCTTTCAGGTGGTGAAAAAAGTTTTGAGCCAGTCTTATTCTAGCCAGAGATATTGCAGTTTAAAGAGACAAGGAGGGACTCCAGCAATGACCGATATTCCGAGAAAACAGAGTTTAAATGAACAGTCGAACGCATAAATCTACACCATACCTATCTCACAAAAACCCGTTTTTAATGAAGAAATATTTATAAATCGAGGGTAAGATCGATACTGTCTTGTTCAGAAATGAATGCACTTTCGATTTCTGCAATTAAAAAATGTTCGATGTCTGACCGCCCTCATCACATTCAAAGCCCGATTTCTCGGTTCTAGCCCAGCGACTTATGTCTCATTTCGACTGGCGGCGAGACATGTCGTCATTGGATTTTTAACTTTTTAACTGGCAGTGAGGTAACGCACACACAGGACCTCCTTGATATATTTGTCATTATTGAAAAGATCAGACGTTGGCAGAGGACCCTTGGATCACTGACAGAAACAAGTTCTAATTTTTTTCATGCCTGATAAGATTGGAATTCGTAAGTCGTTTCCATTATGTCAGTCTTATTTAGATACAAATACGTTTATGTTATTGGCTCTTAGGTCAACTAATGCGAAAGTTAAGAGAAAATATTTTCGAGGGAGAGAAAGATAATTCTCATACCCGAGTCAAACTTGATTTCCACTTCTCCCCCTTGCACTGTGGTCACTTTCAGTCCATCACTCAGACCAGAGCTGTACACGGTTCCTGGGACTGTGTGATAGGTCAGGACATCTGTGGAATCAGTATAAACGTCAGTCCTGCGGAGCCCGTTGGGCAAGTAAACCAATAGGATACAACAATATTAAGACCTTGGGAATTGCTTTAGATAGAGACGTCCTGAGCCTCTTTATTTCCATCGAACTAAACCAGCGGATATGTTCATGGCGAATCAGCCACACTTTAACATTTTTAATGAAAGTAAATACTCACAGAAATTCTTGCAAATTACAAGATTTAACGTTAGCAACCTCTAGGATGCAGAAACACAAGCCCTCAATAGAAAAAAAAATGGTTGAAAAAATGATTGCCATCAGACTGGAGGAAAATCTACCACTGTACGTGTGAAGGTCACTGTTCTCACTATTGCCATTAACACTACGGCAAAAACTGTTTCTACCATGCATAACGCCATTATGAACACAATGGATCTTTTTTGCTGTTGTTATTTGTTTGTTTAATTAACTCATCATTGCCAGATGAGGGTTAAACCTATTTCACCAGACTTCACCCTGGTTTCACAGTATGGGTCAATCTATTCTGAAAGTCGTCTATCGTCGCGTCTGATCTTTATCAGCCACTTAATTTCTTTTATGCTTAAAAAAGAGCAGTTAGACAAACTATGGCATTTTTCAGAACTGATGGACCATAGCAGGAATCAGCAGATCATCATGTGAAGATGAGATGTTACCGAGTCATGATGGGCAGCTCATGCTTTGAACATAATTATTATAACAAAATAAGAGGAAAGAGATGGCACTGCCATATAACAAGATCTAGTGATCTTAGTAAAACTACACTACAAGGAAAGGTCGATGGCAATCGAAAAAGAGCAAACAGGAAGGTAGCAGAAAAGATGGATCGACAGCATCAAAGCACAGACAAAAAGACAATTATATCCAAGGACCCAGACTCCTTAGCCTATAATCGCAAGGAATGGAGAGAGTCGTGTACAAAACTGATAGTGGGCGCCCCGTTGATTTTATACAGAGTAAAAGTCTAAGAATAGGAGCAGTAGATAGAAAAGTCGCCAGTGCGATCAACATTCACCCACCTTGGATTTCTGTGAGATTGGTCAGTAAATCGTTGTACTGCTGTCCCGTCAGTTTTGCAATAGCTGCGTTGTTTGGGGCGAACACAGTAAAACTTTGAGCTGGTAAACAGATTTGAAAATGTTCAAACAAAACATTAACATAGGGTCGAATTGCAATCTCTGGCGACTTATGTGTATATAAACAAATAAACCAAATAAACAGAGCAGGAAAAAAGATATGGTTAAGAAAAAAATTAATTTTAAAAAGATGAAAATAGAAATGTTTAAAAAATTATAATAATGAATAGATGGATTTAGATAAATAAAAAATAAATGTCAAAATTCTGGTCAGCCTTACTTTCTTTCATTTAAAAATAATCTCACTATACTTCAAAGATAATTTCTCACCATCTGTATATGTTTTTATTTTCCATTTCATTCTCTGTTCTTCTTCTTTTCTACGTTTATCTTCAGCTATTTTAAACACCTAAAGAAAACATAATTTGAAGCATTTTTCATTTTCAGTTGTATATCGATGACTACTCGAACCACGAGTAGATCCTCTGTTATAAGATCATTCATAAAGAAATAAAATTGACAATTCTTCGTAGGCGATGGAGCTGTACTACTCAGACATAAAACAGTGGCTTATGCTGTATCATGAGTTGATACCAGCTCGCTGGCAGCGATTGATCGAAGTGAAAAAGTTAATTCTAAATGATTTCTTTGCTTTAGTTTGTTCTGGTTCTTTTTCCTTTTATTATTATTACTACTACTGCTACTTCTATTATTTTTATTATTGTTTTTATTTGCTGCTCCTTACAAAGGCTACATGTATAGAAAATGTGACAAGTAGAAGACTAAAAGTCATTTCTATTTACAAGCTCCGCCTCTTCCGTAATAACGTGTAACTGGGACTGGCCAATAGGTCATCTGAAAACACTTCAATCCATCAAATCATTTGATTATCAATCATCGCAATCAATTTTACCAAGTTTTTGTATGATAACATCAAAATTCATCTAGAACAGTCTTTACTTTGGTAGTCAGTCAATTTCCCAAGGTAATTAATTATACGTCTTGCAGCCAGTCAAAATGAGTCGTATGTTGATTTCCACCTTATTAAGTCATTGTTATCACATAAATCCTCAATTCATACATGCATACAGACACACAAACATGTGGTGAAAAACAATTTCAAGATGGCTTTACTTTATGCAGAGATAGATAATGCAACATCTCGAAACCAGATCAAATCATCCAAAAATTCGACAACAATGATCAGCCAGCACGTAAATCTAAATATTCATCTCACAGTATCCTGATATATTTATAATCTACCCATATGAGCAATATTTTCTTATGTTGAGATGAGTGCTCTTTTAATTTCTGTAATACAAAACATTGAGATCAGACCACCATCACCACATTTAACTCCCAATTTTCTTTTCGAATCAATCGAGTTACAACTCGTTCTCACTGGCCGTAAGCCTTGTGACAACATTACATAAAGTCTAATTAAGCCATTACCCATAAATTTTGATTCAGTTTTTTCCAGTTATGTCTAAATACAATAAGCTTGCTTGTTACTGTTGTTCTATTCTCTTAAGTGACTAAAAAATAAGTCGAACAATTTCTACCCGAACGTAAGTCAGTAAATACCTTGTAGGGTGTTAGTCAACTGTCCCCTAAACACCATGTATGCCAAGTCACCCAGATCTTTGTTCAAGATCAGGTAGGTGGGGATGTCCTGATCAGGGACGGGATAGATGACCTTGTCAATCACATGGACGACACCGTTGCTGGCAGACAGATCAGCTACCGACACTGTGCTGCCCTCGGCTGTTACCACCTGGAAACAAAGAACGCTTGGCTGATTCCATTGAGAAATAGATTGTTTGGCATCTTGAAGCTTTAAGTATTAGCGGGACCTTTTTGAAACTTACAATGACAAATCAGTAAAGACAAAACTGCTTCGTGGCCTCCCTGACATCCCTAACCTCTAGAATATCGTTCTTACTTTCGTATAGACTCGATGACGTCATGGGTGTATTTCAGCCTGCAGACTACACTATTGACATGGCATCCCGAAAACTCCTAATTTCTTTTCAATACATTCGTTATGGTGAAAAATAATGTGGATTCGCGAGGATATAGGTCTTCATATTAAACGTCATTTCAGGACTAAAATTTTTATATTTTTTTTATTATCTTAACCATGTTTTGGCTTATCAAGTGAGTAACATAGAATTACTTGTCACCGTGATATGTAAAAATCGACAGCACAGGATTTGAAAAAAAAATTATTTGTATCCTAGGCGCTTTTCAAGGTATCCTAGGCGCTTTTCAAGGCATAGCAAATTTTAAAAAACTAATTGTAAAACTCATTTTAATTATGTACAACATATACTACAGATAAGTGAGGCAAGAACTTCATTTCTTCCTAACAGATAGTGAAAATCCATTGTAAATTGATTAAAGCTGCTAAACAATATCTGTCTCGCGGCCAGTCGAAATGAGACGTAAATCGCTGGGCTAGAACGGAGAAAGCGGCCTTTGCATGTGATGAGGGGGGTCAGACATCAATTTTTTTATTTACTCCAGAAATCAAAAGTACTTTCATTTCTGACCAAGACAATATCGCTCTTACCCTCAATTTATAAATATTTCTTCATTAAAATCGGGTTTTTGTGAGGTAAATATGTAGATTTATGCATTCGACGGTTCATTTAAACTCGATTTTCTCTGAATTTTGGTCATTGCTGGGGATCCCTCCTTGTCTCTTTAAACTGCAATATCTCTGGCTAGAATAAAGCTAGCTCAAAACTTTTTTCTCCACCTGAAAGGGTATGAAACAAGCTTTCACATGATACCAAAAACCCCATATGGTGAAAAATCGACATACGTCTCATTTTGACTGGCTCCGAGACTGGCTGATATTAAAAAAAATGTAAATGGACTTCCTTTCACAATAATTTTTCATCAAGGATTTGTAATGGATACACTATTTTTATTTCATTTATTTGCCTACCTGTCCATTTTTGTAGACATTAGTTCTCAACATAGAGGAGCCGGCCAAGGTGGGCAATAACTCATCGTTGACCAAAGAGGCTGCCTGTTTGACACCGACCACAACGTGATATTTGAGGACATTTTGCAGGAGGGTGATGTTGTTGGTCAGCAGAGTCAGGACTGCAGGGGGAATGGCATCAATGGCGGCGTCAGACGGGACGAACAGCGTGATGTCATCTGGAAGAACACAGGAAAATAAACAAGGAAATCGTCAGAATCAGTCGCTATAACAGTAACAGATATTGATCATAAATTTGTACGATTAAACAAATTCTACGAAAAGTTACTCTATGCTCTTTGGCAAGTATCATTACTTGTACCGTACCACAACAATTTCACGTAGACATAGGAAAAAGTAAGAAAATATTTATACAGCAATTCACACTTTACATACGGACACAATGGAGATTTAACTTTGACGAGCTCTATTATTTCTCTTTGCCAGGCACAAGTTGCTTCTAAACTCTTCGCTTGAAACGTACACCATAAAAATTCCGGAAAATTCATGGTGTAAGAAAAATATCTTTTCCTATCATAATTATTTTTTTTTTATTCTCCGTTATTAATTTTTTTATGATCGTCTGTCATATAGTTAAAAGAATAGTGATTTTTTTTTTTTAAGTCGGTTTTTTTTTTTTTTAATTTGTCCAACACCTCTTACATACGGCAAAGGGAAGTAAAATAATCCCCATTTTGAAACAGACTGTGACGATATGTGTTAGTAGCTTTGGCCTCCGTGAATGATTAGTGCTTATTTGGGCGAGTATTTCTATGCATTTAAACGTGATGTATGTGCGTATGTGTTTATGTATGAGTGGATGGACGCATATGTAATTTGTATAGTGAGTTTTTCTCAGTGTGTGAGCATATGTGTGTGTGAATATGTATATATGAATGTGTGGATGAATGAATAATATTTGTTTTGGAGCGTCTGTCTGAATGTGTGAGCGTGCGTGTGTGTGTGCGTGTGTGTGTGTGTGTTTGTGTGTGTGTGTATGTGTCGGTCTTGCTCTCATTCCGCTGTTGATTAGCTCCCTAGAGTATACTACGCACTGGCAGCGTCCACTGCTGACGTCAGACCAGCAGTCTGAATCAGGCCAACCACCTTGCCGCAGCCATTTTGTTGGGCTGTGTCCAGGACACTGCCATTGGCTAGAGCCAAGCAAAGGGTGAAAACTGTAGCGTGAATTCTGAGCATCTGAGGGCGAAAAAGAATCAGAGATAATTGTGTGGAGAAATTGTCTCCACTGTAATTTAACCAGACAAAGAAAGTGAGGTGGGCAACGCTAGAAATGGGAAATATCCGACAGTGGATGGACTTGAAACTCAATGATATCCTAAAACTGGCTGAAAACAATGAGAAATGGAGAGTCAACAAGAGGAAGACAATCCGAACGTCCACAAAACTGCAGTCTTGATGTGGATTGATAAAAGGACAGAAATGCCAAATTAGATGGACCTGAAACATCAATAGACCTCTCAAAAGCTTACGATGAGATGCACAGCGGCCCAATTTCTATAGCTCTAAATAAAAAAGTTGGGAAAATATCGGCACACAGACTATCCTCTCTTCTGTACGGCTAGTTAGGATTCACGGTACGAAAATCATAATGTATGGTGGGATTCCTATTATTTTCTCTCACTAAGGAACCAGAACACAGCGGACAAATCACACGGTCGGAGACATTGTCCTAATGTAATGCTTCAGTGCTTCTACGGGTAAGTATAAATGACAAAGTCTATAGAAAAAAGTCACAATGGTGATGTAATTGCTGTGTTGTGACAGAGGAAGCGCTCGCACTCTTTTGGGAATTGACAAGAGACGGATGAGTCTGTGGATAAAAAGTAGGGAAAAGTCTTTGCCTGTTTCATTAATATGTAATTTACACGTCAAAAGAAATGCGTCTATAGAACTAGTCTCATGTGTCTGTGACTATCGAAGACCATAATAATCACATGATTCACTCTAAAACATGGTGAACTGAGACATTCAGAAACAAATTACATGCCTCTGAAAGAAACAAAAAACCACTGCATATTTCTTTTAGATCCTTTTCAATCCATGACGAAAAGAAAAGTCATCGAAAAGTCTATCGTCTACAGATTTTATTAAGTGATCAATTCGAAATGTTGCAGAAAAACGCACCAAGTAATAATGATGCAAACAGCCAGAATTTCTTGTTTAAATGGATTTTTTTTTCTCATGTAGCAGTGAGAGAGATAGGACCTATTACAAATGGAACATCGACAACTAATCACATTTTGGTGGCTCATAACTTGCTATTGAAATGACTTGATTCTGTTTTATGTAACGGGAAATAAAAAAGATCTAAAGCGCAATATATATTATCCAAAACCAATAAAACCTTAATGACTCCATGGTGCAAAATTTGCATGAAAATAAGAAACAAAACGAAAAAATTATATATAAGTAGAGTCATATTAGAGAGAGTTGGAGTAGGACAAAAGAAAAAGTGGGAAGAAACATCCTAGAATAAACAGGAATAGGATTTGCTGAATTTCAAAGAGCAGTGGAGGACAGAGAGGGCTGGAGGCGGTTAGTGGCCTTATTTTCAAAGGCTTCTTCGGCCATGGGCACAAGTCAAGAAGTAGGTGAATTGAAAAGTCATAATAAGATCAATTAAAAATTAATTAATATCGAACACCATACCGTTTTGTTCTTACCTACAAAAAGCTGTAAGTATGTTATTATTATTATTACTATTATTATTTTTGGGTGGGGGTTGGTGCGAGGGGATAACTTATCGTTAAAAGACAAGCAGATGCATAGCTTTTTCGTACTGACATTCAGACTCCTGCCAAGAAATATATAGCACAAAGGGTGTGCTAAAGTTATCACTGTCTAAACCATTTCAAAATGTACCTAACACTGTTGATGAGACAAGAGTATCGACAAAGGAGACTCTTACCTTGACGTTGTCTGCAAAGTGTCCTATGGATCCGCTGTTAAAATACAAGATCTGTGGCACGGTTTTGTTTTCCTCTTTATTCTTCTTCTAATCATAAGGTTAGTACGGCCGTATCTCAGTTGAAAGGGGCTTATCTTCTCAAACTCTGGAGAATTTGAGGTCGCTTAGATAAGGCCGAACTTCTGGTACAATGCGGGGCCAATAGTACCTGGGTTTAGTGCAGCTGTCTGTCCTACATTAATCAGCGCATTTCAGTATAGTGAACTTTAAAGTGTCTTTGCACTATGTACCTCAGCTTTCATTATTCGGCAGTTTTCAGACGTAGCTTTCATAATAAAAGAATACACGTCATTTAACCATGCGGACACGTGTAGATCTTGTGACAATATTCAGGAATAAAACATTTCGTGTCCGTAATATTGTTAATGTTCCACATTTCAGAAAGTCTTAAGCCATGGCCGGATTGATATTAACTATTGATATTTGCTAAGGGGTGGAGAAATAATTTGTTTAATTAGCTGAAATTAGATTAACTAGGACAAAATTATAATATCTATTTCAGAGTTTTTCAGTAGCCCTGCCTCTCAAACTAAACAATAGGAATCACTCTTCTTTATTAATAACAGTTAGTTTGTTCTCGCATTTTTCAATGCTTCTGAATGCCTTGAGTCATTTCCATATTATGATATGTTTAAATGTCTTGGTCATGAACATATTTAAAAAAAAAAAAAAGGCAAAACATAAATATAAGTCGTATAATTAATCTCACCTGAGAATAGCTAAGGATGATATGAGAATAAAAGCAGAAATTCTGAATACATGAGCCTATGTCTATCATATTATAACTAAATTACGGCATTTTTATCAAATCTCAGTAAGACTGTTCTTTTCTCTTTCATTCATTCCTTCCCTTCTTGGCTGTCTCTTTCTTGCTTTACTTTCTCTGTCTGTCGCTCTTCTCTGCTCCCTGTATCTATCTGTCTGTCTTTGTCCTCTTCTTCTGTCTTCATAATGTTCTTATTCTTTTGCTCTTTTCCTGTCTCAATTTCGATCATTCTCTTGCTTCCTGTCTCAATTTCGATCATTCTCTTGCTTTCTCTTTCTTTTACCCTGCCTTTTTCTCTGCGTCTTTTTCGTTTTTTTTTCTTCTTTCTTTTCACTTCCTCTCCCTCTCTCTTTGTCTTCTTTTTTTCGCGCTCTCTCTCTCTCTCTACTTTTATCTTTCTCAATCCATTTCTCATTTTATTCCTCTTTCTCTCTACTCCTAATCTGATTAATGAGGCACTAAGAACTAGCATGTTTCAGTTATTATATTGTTTTTTTTTTTCGACTGTATCTGTTTTCAGCTACTTAAAAGAATGAAAATGTAAACTAGATCTGGACCTCCCTCGATCCATTCTAATGCAATCCATTCTAACAACAACAACAAAAATTAATATATATAATTGTAAAACTGAAAATAAATAATAAATAAAAATGCTAAAATTTCTGCCATGTTTACTGAATTTTTTTTTGGTGACCAATAGATCTAAAAGTTTTGATAAAAAAAGTACACCCAGGTTTCATTTTTTATCCTTTATATTCAGATCTTTCAAACTGGATTTAGTGAAAGTGCAATATATGTTTTATACAATTCATTTTGTTCCAGTTCTTGCTGACATAGAAGACACTTTGTGATTGACAATGCTGATCAAATATCTTGTGCCTACTGACAAAAGAATAAATAGAAGGAAGAGGCAACTAAATCAAATATTTATCAGACATAAACTCTTGGTGGTTTTGAGTATTGTCTGCCAAATAAATTGACATTGTAAAAACAATGGCAATAAAGACAAAGATTAATTATATCCATCAAAAATGTTTTCTCCCGCAACGACGTAGACTTTGGGCCCGCACTGGTACCAGTCTGTTGACATCAGCAAAAAGCTCACGGTTCAATTCCAAATTCTGTGGACATTACTTGGTCCAGAAATTAAAGTTCTGTTCTTAGTTTCTTTGTCTGGATTTGAATCCACGTAAAATGTGATGGAAAGAAAGCTTTGAATAAGCTAAATGCTTGCTCAGCAACGCCAGGAATAGTGACGAAGATCAACTAGATCTATATCTGAGGCCCAAGATGGTAATGAAGATGATCCTGTAGCTCTTATATATGATTTGTAACAATCAACTCGTTCAGAATCTCTTTTTGATCACATGGTTGTGACCAGCGCGCTCCAATGGAAGATCGTTGTAACCAGCCCTATTATTTCCCTTTGCCAGAGAAAAGAGGTGTTGAACAAGCAGTGTAAAAAACGAAAAAAACATTCTTGCCTCCTAGGCTTATAACATACGGCATGATTTTTTTTCAATATTGTCTAAAGAGAATGTTTTCTTTTTGTTATTATAATTTTATCAATTTTTTTGGTGATCGGTCTTTCAAATTACATGAAGAAAAGGGATTTTTTTCGTCTCTATACTTCTTGCTCAACACCTCTTTTGTCTGGCAAAGAGAAGTACTAGAGCTGTCACAATGATCTCCCATTGGAGCGCACTGATCGCAGCCATGTGATCAGAAAGAGACTCTGAACGAGTTAATTGTTACAAATCATGTATAAGAGCTAGAAGATCATCTTCATTACCATCTTGGGCCTGAGCGGTAGTCTTAGATCGATCAAGGTACAACGATCTCCCAGTGTTCAAACATTGTGAGTTGTAACGTGATAGCGACTCCCTGTTCCTTTGTTTGCATCGCGTTCTGAACATGTTTCTTTCAACATGGGTCGCTATTGTGAGATTTATGAGTGTGTCAACAATGTCAAAGTGAATAAGAGGATGGAATAATCAACTTCGTTTCGTTTCGTTTCTTTTAGGGCTTCGGTCCCTTTCGACTGCTCCGCAGGGCGGTGCCATATCAGGATGTCCTGGCTTTGCAGTTTTATTTGGATGTTAGACTTTATATTTTGAATTCGCAGTTGGCCTTTTGTACCATCCGCCTCCTGCCCGCCCAGCGCTCGGTCCATCCGAGGCTCCGTGCCAAAGCCGTGCACCATCGACATTTTCCAACCCAATAATCAACTTCAGATGTATCTCGATTTAAAACATGAGTTCTGTGGGCCTTTGCTCATAGTGCGATTTCATCCAGTATGGATTGTGTCCGAGCTTTTGCCATCTGGAGATTCCGGGCCTGGTCATTAAACGATTTGTGAACGTATTCTAGTGCTCATGGCTTGTTTGGACTACTAAATACAAGGCAGGATTGTGCCAAGAGACAAATTATTTTCCCGCATTACTTGCGCTGGTCTTCGTGCAAATTCTGCAGGGTCTTATCTAGGACACTGTGAGATATTTATAACAACAACAACAACAACAACAATAGAAAAAACAGCAACAATAATTACAGAAGAAAATGGAACATGACAATTTTACAGGTGTAACAACAGAAGGATATCTCAAGTCTACATTTACAAATTTTCAACAGCAGTGTAATGTAGATTTGCTGTTAGAACAGATATAAGATGACATTGGTGTTACATTAGGCTTTTTTAGGTGGATAAACATTCTTATTTGGTGATACATTTTTGTTAATCTGTTGTTGATTTTGTTACTGTTGTTGTTGTTGTTGTGTTGTCGTTTGTGAAAGGATGGTTTCACAACACACAGACTTCATATCAAACTCAGGGTTGCTGCCTCAACATTGTAGATTTTGTTTTGGTTCTTTGTTGGTTTTCTAATTAAGGACAGGATTATGACATAGATCAGTACCATCTTTCTCTCCCATTCTCATGAAACTTAGGGAACAATGCGAGTGCTGAAACAGGTTTTGGGATCAAAATATCAGAATTGGATTTTTGATATTTTTAGATATTGTAAGTCTTCTGACATAGGAAAAATACCGGTGGGGCCATTGCTTTATGCGTTCCAGAACGGCAACAACACGGCACCTCTAGGAGACTTATAGAAACATGAAAATTAAACTGTGATTTTCTCAAAATTTTTCACTTTTTTCCCCACGGCTTTTTTTTTTCTTATTTCTGAACCAACTGATTTCATATTTTGAATATATACTTTACATAACATGTGTTACACTAATATACATCCGTTTTTTTTTTTGGTTTTTTTTTTGTTTTTTTTTTTCATATTTTTGAAGGTAAATTGTATATTTGGCGGAAATTTGAGAATGATACTAATCTTTCAACCCACATATTTCAGAAACGTATTGCAAACATTGTATGGCTTTTTTTCTTTGTTTTTTGTAGAGCTAGTTTATTACCAAGCGAAGCGTTGGAAATCCCCTGTCTAATTTTAATGGGGGGAGGGGGGGGGATTGGGGGGTACAAACACTCCAAACTGTTCACTGCCAGTCACATAGAAAACAAATAATAATAAAAATGCACGGGACCGGTGACAAATTGTTGTCGGATCTCGTGTTGGAGCGGTAACAAACATCAGTTAGTGTTCTATTTTTTAGCAGGGGGTACAAACACTCCGCCGGGGATTTCCAAGTATGTGCTTAGTCGAATATGAACAATGTTAGCGCATATATAGCATGCTGAACATGAATTTGAAGTTTAAAATGTCCCTAGTTCAAGCATTTTAAAAAAAATCACTTTTAGGGGGAGGGGGGGG
>JBCEWB010480591.1:15000-19450 GCA_039654565.1 Peronia peronii | reverse complement strand
TGTATGTATGTATGTATGTATGTATGTATGTATATATGTATGTATGTAAGTATGTATGTATGTATGTATGTATGTATTTATGTATGTATGTATGTATTATGTATGTATGAATTATGTATGTATGTATGTATGTGTGTGTGTATACTCACACGTGTGTGTATGTATATAAATGATATATATGGTATATTATTATACTTATTATATATAGTTTGCTTGTATTATAATATTGGAATGTTTCTGCACTGGCCAAGATGTATTTCCTTATCTTACAGATAAATAAAGTTGTTCGCATTCGTACTCGTGAATTATATTAAATTTTGATATTCAAGGGAAGGAAGCGTCGATTTACCAATGCTTCCCTTTAACAAATGCTCACTTTCTTGATACATTTCACATAATATCCTACGTTTCCCCGCCTAAACTGAAATGCAGAACGTTGCTACACTCCCTTTGCTGGAGATGCAAAACATGTACATAGAAATCTGCAACAAAACCCATATAAAGCTCATGGACTGAGCTGAGTGCATCCACTTAAAATTGGACATATAACATTGTTGCATAAAGATTTGTGTTTCTTCTTACATAAAGCCAAATAAATGAATGAATAAATAAATAAATAAATAAATAAATAAATAAATAAATAAATAAATAAATAAATAAAAACTTACTATGTTTGACGTTATTCTAAAAAGGCGATAACAGTTGAATGGGAAACTCGCGAGAGTGTTTGATCCGAACTACACGTGCGATAGAATGGCGGGTTGAAAATACCAAGAACGTTTTCTTTGAGTAACATTCAGTTTAATCATCCAAAATACCAACATCAAGATGCGCACCCTTGCCATACACTTTAAGTCGTAGGGCAGTATCGGTTTTACCTATATTTAGATTTTAATAATCTACTCACGAAAACCGTGGGTTCTCTTCTAGTGTTGATAAAAATGTCTTTATCAAGTAATTTCACTCACCTTGAGATCAGATTTGTTATGCACGAGACTATGGTACTCTGTCACCTGGGTCTGATTCCGCCTGTCGAAGCAGGTGACCTTGACATAGTCAAAAACATCGGAAATGCTGACGTCAGAGACGAAGGTGCGGATCATGGGATAGTACTGGATGTAAAAGTCCGTGTAAGGTTCAGAGCTCCTCGTGAAGGGCTGGTACTCACAATGGTGGAAATTTAGACCGAAGACTTTCGCCACCGAGGTCCAGATAATCCTGAGCGAGCTTCCTATCACGAAGGTCAAGGCTGGCAGTCCCGAACAGACAATAGTCTGAGCGTTCCCGAGATTGAGAGAGGAGATATGGCTGAAAGGATCGATGTTTGGGATGGGACAGTGCGGGTTGTCTAGCAGAAACCCCCTTTGTCCAACTGTCTGCCGCAGGAATCGAGCAGCGAAGGTGTTCTCCACGGCCCTCCATAGCGAAATGCGCCAGGAGCGTAGACCGCCAGTCAGGTGGAAGTAGACAGACCCGGACACAAGAGACAACAGTAAGAAGACCATTAGGTATCTCGTCTGTGGTCTCAGCTTGGGACTTCTCCAGTATAGGCATAGAGCAAACCAGCTACCAGGTAATCTGAAAGACAGGACAGACACATAGACAGACACATAGACAGACATACAGGCAGACATACACACAGACATACACATAGGAAGCAGGATGACAGACATATGCAGACACACATAAAGATATATAGATTATGTACACAGAAATACACATATAAACATAAACATAATTGTTACGTCGTGAGTTATTGAGTGAGTGAGTGAGTGAATGAGTGAATGAGTGAATGAGTGAGTGAGTGAATGAGTGAGTGATTGAGTGAGTGAGTGAATGAATGGGTGAATGAGTGAATGAGTGAGTGAGTGAGTGAGTGCGTGAGTGAGTGAGTGAGTAAGTGAGTGAGTGAGTGGGTTAGTGAGTGAGTGAGTAAGTGAGTGAGTGAGTGAGTGGGGCGAGTGAGTGAGTGAATGAGTGAGTCACTGAGTGAGTGAGTGAGTGAGTGAGTGAATGACTGACTGACTGACTGACGGACTGACTGAATGACAGACTGAATGACAGATTGACTGACTGACTGACTGATTGAATGATTGAATGACTGAGAGTAAATAAGTGAATGGATGAGTAAGCCAGATGCTCAGGACTCTATCAATCTGGTACCACTCTTACTCTTACCTGCTGAAAGCCTGACACCATCTATAGAACTTTTGCCTTGGTTTATTCCGACACAGCATGATAAGCTGGCAACAGTATCAGAGGGACACTTTCTACAAATTCACGCTTTGTTAGGACTCTCGTTTTTCTTCAATATACACTTATTGAGACAGCAAGGTTGAACAGAAGTTAGGACGTCAATTCCGATGACTACAGCTGAAGATCTGGTGATATTTCAAAGTGATGAAAGCCAGTAAATTGTGAAAACTTTAATTCAGGTCACTTTTTTCTAGTGGGTCAATGAGGTGACAGGAATGGCGGCCCGTGCGTTCAGAGCCAGTGCGCACTGTTTGGCATTGGGAAAGAGGGAATTTCCGATAAATGACCACTGTGGTTCGTTTCGTCAAGGTCTGACAGTTGAAAACAACCTGTACGCTGCGCTGACTAATACGTGCTTGGATTCGCCTTGTACTTTTCTGCCTCTGTGGCATCTTTGTAAGTGAGTGAGTGAGTGAATGAAAGAATAAATGAATGAATTATTGAATGAATGAGTGAGTGAGTGAGTGAATGAGAGAATGAGTGAGTGAGAGAGTGAGTGGGTGAGTGAGTGGAGTGAGTGAGTAAGTGAGTGAGTGAATGAAAGAATAAATGAGTGAATTACTGAATGAATGAGTGAGTGAGTGAGTGAGTGAGTGAGTGAGTGAGAGAATGAGTGAGTGAGAGAGTGAGTGAATGGGTGGGTGAGTGGAGTGAGTGAGTAAGTGAGTGAGTGAATGAAAGAATAAATGAGTGAATTATTGAATGAATGAGTGAGTGAGTGAGTGAGTGAGTGAGAGAATGAGTGAGTGAGAGAGTGAGTGAGTGGGTGGGTGAGTGGAGTGAGTGAGTAAGTGAGTGAGTGAATGAAAGAATAAATGAGTGAATTACTGAATGAATGAATGAGTGAGTGAGTGAGTGAGTGAGTGAATGAGTGAGTAAGTGAGTGAATGAGTGAGTGAGAGAATGAGTGAGTGAGAGAATGAGTGAATGGGTGGGTGAATGAGTGAGTGAGTGAGTGAGTGAGTGAGTGAGTGGGTGGGTAGGTGGATGAATAAGTGAGTGAATGGATGAATGAGTGAATAAGTGAGTGAGTAATTGAGTTACTGACAGAGCAAACGAGTTGATGCTGCTTTAGTCATAGACTGCCTGACTTACTGACTGATTAATTGACTCGTTCATTTAAGGATTCCCTCACCTATTCACTCATGCCTGTTTCTGTCAGCTTTTGTGTGCATATGTTTCTGTCTATGCATGCCTGTATTTTACTGAGGCTGCCTGTTGTCTGTCTATCAATCTGTATGTCTGTGAATCTATTTACTGTTTGTCTAACTATCTCTTTGTCTGTGTGCACGATCATCTGCCTAGAAAACGACCCTGTCTGACTGTCTGTCTGCCTTAAATCTGTTTATGTGCCTGTGAATCTGCCTTTCTGCCTTTTTTTCTTGTCAATGTCACCTTTATTCCTCTCCAAATAAGCCTTGCAGTCTAGATCTGTCTCTTCTATACATTGAAATGGTTGAGGGAGCAATGCTTTGAAAAGCGGAGAAGAGATGCGGGGGTGACAGATTGACAACAATTAATTTCTATTTTTTATTTATTTCATCTTCATCAAGCATAGTAACAAATCAGTAATGGAAATTCATAATAACAATCATATGAAGATTCCAGTGGAAAAACCAGATAAGTCACATTTTTGTGAAAAATGAGTTATTGCCCCGACGTTATAAAGCAACACCGCTAAGATTGGTTAACCAGAACAATAATTCGGAAAAACCAGGTAAGTTCTGCTAAAAAGAGAGTTTTTAAAAGGGTATACAGTGAAAAACTATAGACTTCTAAACATTAATTTCTGCTTTTCTCCCTTTGTAGAAAATGGATCTTAGCTGGATTTTCCACTGGAGTCTTCATAAGTTATGCATATAATTCGTAACAACAGCAGAAGTGAACTTTGGTATAAATATCAATATTCAGCAGTAACAACAGCAACAACGACATTTGCAATAATAACAGCCATAACTACATCAATAAACTGCGATAAGAATTATTGTAGGTCTATATTCTGACATTTAAAATCGATCAACGTGAAAATGTTTTTAAAAAATTGTGAACATGCGGTAAACCATACGGCAAACCGCGTCTTGATATAAGTGTACAACAACAACAGCAACAACAACAACAACAGAAGTAAGAGACAACATCAACGAAGCCATTGTGAGCAATTAAAAGTCACGTATTTCAGCCACAACCCCTACCA
>JBCEWB010480591.1:0-12500 GCA_039654565.1 Peronia peronii | reverse complement strand
CATCTGATTGTTTCAGTAATGTTGCTACCGTCACTGCTCCAGACAGTAGCAAAATTTTTTAAGTCTCGAGTTATCCACACATATCGACTGGTCATTGTAAGCGTTTATCCTGCTGACGTCACCACCTAATTTAAATACGTCCGTCTCAGGGTCAAAGATCAAAGTCGCCTCGAAGAGGGCATAACCTGGCGTGGTAGTCAAGGTCACCTGGAAAATCACCGGCGCTTCCGTTTTGTCACCGTAAACCACCGTAATGTTTATGACGTCATGAAAACTGTCAGCGAACCTGAGAATTCGGTCGTTCGATTCCATCTGAACGACGTCGGAAATGTTGTGTAAGGCTAATTTGGCACATAGATGCGAAGCTGGCAGTAACACATCGTTGAGCTGGCTGACTACGGCTCTGCCAATTTTGTTCGCCAGTTTCCCTTTAGGATTGAGTTTTTTCTGCTCTAAGCACAGACACCAGTGCGGCAAAATACTGGCATGCTCGCACGTCCGTTCAGCAGGAACTTCCCTCAACAGACTTATACCCCTTTGGGAAACATCTGCCTTTTTGTCTTGGCCATGAAAATATAAGATATCCTTCAGCGTCTCGTAAATATCGAACGGCGTAGTTAGTCTTCTTGAGTTTGTTCTTAAATTTGCCACAAGTTTGGGGTATTTCTTGTGAAAACTAGGGGGAAATACTAGATAAAGGAAAGGCAAACGCTCTTCAACTTTGCCCACATAGGAATCCCTCATATCTCCGAAACGATAGCCATGGTCGCTGTACAGAATGAGAATTGTGTTATTCAAATGACCCTCCTCCCTAAATCGTTGTAAAAATTTGACGTAGGCAAAATCGGCTGATCCCGCTAAATTTAGATTGTCGTGGGTCAGCCTCGTTATGAAGGTAAATCCAAAGTGAGGCTTATTCTGGAAAACCCGCGAAAAATCTGTGATGTAGTCCAATAACATGGTGGTCTCCAGACGATCCGCTATACAATTATGGTTCCTATTCCACACACTTTTGTATTTTTCTAACGCTAAGGCTAAAGGGCGGTTGTAGTAATCGGCGGGGGGTTGGTGAAAGCCTTCCTTAGCGTAAACAAAAATGGCGATTTTGGGGGCGTCTTCTGCGTAGAGGGTGCGGTACCCGGCTTTGGAAAAATTATTCCAGAAAAAAGGATACTCGTCAAAGGGATGGCGAACCATCGTTTCGTTCCAGCCGATTTCGCTGACGAATTTGCCCATCATCATGGGGACGATGTTGACGAAGGTGTTGTCGGCCACTTTGTTATAACCAGACATCTCGAAGGCCTGGAGCTCGTGCTGTAGGAAGTCACGTGTCTGGGGCATCTGGCGAATGAAGTTCAGTCTGGAAACCGAGTCCACTCCGATCATATGGACGTTATAAGTCTCTTTGGGTGCGTGTTTCCGCTTGTGTTGCCGGAACCGGTAGCTGCAGCGGTTTTCTACTTCCTCTTTGGGCGCCACCGAGGCATGAAAATTTGTGGATAGTTTTCCTTCACTTTTGCTGAAACAATATATCCGCATGAATTCGTCCTCGGGTGGAACCATGATATCGTAATCGAATTTCTTACTGAGATCGCCGTACACGAAGCTAAAATCGCTGTTTTTAGGGCCTCTGGAGATGGGTTGATACTGGCAGTATTTGAAATCGCCCTCTAGGTCCACTTCAATTCTGGTTCGATTGATGTAGAGAATGGACCCATTGATGTAGGTCAAGGAGGGTTTCCCCGAACATTGGATTTCCCCGCGGCGCCTTATTCTCTGCATGACGATTGGATCAAAGGGGTCAATATCCGGGATCTTGCAGTAGGGCGTGTCTAATAGAAAGCCTTGGTCAGGAGGCAAACCGGCAGCTGATTGGCTGAAGAGGCCGTACCTGCCTGTCCCTCCCAGGCGAGCCTGCGTGTAGACCAAGCTGGTTTGAGACCAACTGCTCAGCAACAGCAGCGCCCCCATGGCAAGGGAGAGCACCAGGAGGAGAAACCGCCCCGGCTTCCGACAGACCGCCATCTTTAGTGTCTCGGGCAGAGCGTCGCCACCTCGCCTGAAATAGAGGAAAAAAACAGGGGAAATCAATTCAATATGACAAGTAACACATCAAAATCAAGTCAACTGTCATTTCTCCTAGAAGGGTTGTTTTTTTTTTCTTTTTATTTCAAAATCGATGAGACATACTACACTCGTAATACATTTTAACACAACACTCACGCGCAGGAGACAAAGAAACATTTTCTCTTTCCCCCCCCCCCCCCGCACCCCCCTCTCTCTCTCTCACACACACACACAGACATACACACACAAACACACACAAACTAAATTGTCACAGATAACATCAGAACAAAATAGATTCAAGATAAAAAAAACAAAAAAAAAAAAACGAAAACTGTTGTAATTTGACAAGCACATCGCTGGTGACAGAAATGATTTTCTGCATTGTTTTTGATTAGTCCCTATGTAAAACAAATATTTATTTCTTTCGGCATATTCTCAGTTGATCCTAAAGTGGGTGCATGGAGTCAGCCTGCATTAGATGTGGCTTTGGTGAACAGTCAACCCAGTGCAGAGCGTGTGATCTTGAAAGGCTATGGCCGTTTTCTAGGTTTCTTTACACTGAAATATAAGTCGAGTATACACCACAATGATCAATCTAACTCATATGTTTGAACATAATGTCAAAATCGAGACTTAATTTTGTGATCAATCTTTAAACACAACAGAAAAATGAAGTTTGTAGAGAATAAAGGGATACAACAGGATGCATTTTGATACTGTGAATAGCTGAACTAGTGGGGAAATAATCTTATTATGATGGACCATGCAACATGCATTTTACCAAAGTAAGAGTTGGTTAGGTTGCTTTATTATCCCAAGTCAAACTCAGTTCGAGCCTAGGTCATAAACAGGTCCGGAAAAATATCAGCCTTCATTCTGCCATCATGTTATTATGGAATCACTAGAAGAGAACCCACGGCTTTCTTGGGAGATTATTTAAATATAGATCAAACCGATACTATCCTGCGAGTCAAAGTGTATGGCAAGCGTGTGCACCCTTTTTAAAATAACGTCAAACATAGTCAGTTGGCTTTTTTCGGTTTTATGTAAGTAGAAACACAGATCTTTATGCAACAATGTTGTATGCCAAATTTCAGTTGGATACATGCAGCAGTTTTTGAATCCATAAGCCTTTTTTACGGGTTTTGTTGCAGATTTATTATGGAATCATTCTGAATCCCGGCGTAGTTTAAGCTTTAGACATCTGGCAGCTGAAATCACATTGTAAACAATGGTGCAAAATATCGGGTCTCTTCGATTAAAAAAAAAATAATAATAATAGAGAACAATAATATATATATATAGCCCTTATCCCTGTACAGTACAGGCTCCAAATACTTGACAATCTATTATTATCCTGACGGACGCAATGGCAACATTTTACGTTCTCGGCCTCCTGGAAGGAGACAAGATGGCTGACTGTTTGCCGTTC
The DNA here is from genome assembly GCA_039654565.1 of Peronia peronii. Taxonomy (NCBI): domain Eukaryota; kingdom Metazoa; phylum Mollusca; class Gastropoda; order Systellommatophora; family Onchidiidae; genus Peronia; species Peronia peronii. The sequence goes on along the minus strand of JBCEWB010480591.1, from coordinate 9,001 downwards.
AATTTTTTCATTAATCAAACAAAAACATTCTCTGTCTATAGTCGGGCACCAGTTTAACTTTTACCAGTCGAGTCAGCAGATGTGTGTAAATTGTCTTTCCCAAAGACAAAATGCATAGAAAACTTTAACACCTCCATCTCTCTTCATATTTTGTTCTGCATTGCCATGGCGACAAACGTAAGCTGTACAACAATGGCCTGTAAATCATGGTATTAATTCTCCATGCCTCTGTGCCATCTTACACCAATAAGCTGATAGTAATACGTTTACCAGTCGTTCCACGTCATTGATTCGACACGGCAGCGTTTTCCTTCTCATTGCTCCAGTTCACTTTCGTACAGAAAAGAAAAAACAACAACAAACAAATAAATAAACAAACAAACATTTTTTCCACGGCCGTCTGGTAGCTTAGGTTTCTTATCTTAGATGGCCTTTTTAGACTCGGTCTGGAGGACAAGCGCGGAAATCACGCGCCACTGAAACACCTGCGGCTTTACAATTTTGAACGAGTACGCACTCCAGGGAAAGATCATTCAAGAACGCACTTAAAAGAAGGAGGTTCCTGCGTCCGCAAGCTCTCAGCTTTTGTTGGTATTTGTTTTGCTTCCGCCCAAGTTTTGAGTAAAGAACTGTTGCCTTCTAGAACTGGCGCCTTCTCAGACAAAAAAAAAAGAAAAGAAAACTAGATCAAGCGCACAGCGGACAAGAACACAGAGCCAGATAAATGAATGAAAGAATAATGGGCAGTTAACCGTAAAAGTATCAAGGGGCGATCTGGTCATAAATTTGGCTATCATATTTACTTTACTTTTTAATTCCGCTTCAAATGACTAGCCAGACAAAAAGACAGTACGCGACCTAGATTTAGATAATCGATAGATTCTAGACCAGAACTATCATTTCTGGAACATCAATACAACCTATAAGACCAATCCCTGAAGGTCTCAACGGTCGGTTTGCTTTCGGACTAAGAATTTGGCTATGTGGGTTAAAGACTCTCTCATTATACTTCACACAGCAATATCAGTCTTTTAGATTGTAGTACCGGTATACAAAATAAGAAACAGGTGTTGGTATTCTATTGACATTTTTAGATGTCTAATCTATCATTCTTGAATTTGAATGACTATCTCCATGGCAGCAGTAACGTTCCGACTGAATCATTAGACATGTTTATATACACATTATGCGCGTTTCTGTACGCACCTAACAATAAGTTTACTCCTGCGAAAAGATGTGTTCATACCAAGGAGCTTATACTATTATACTTGGTTCATACTTATACTAAACCCCTAAAAAGCTTATGGACTCGAAAACTACTGAAACTTGGCACACAACATTGTAGCATAAAGATCTGTGTTTCTACTTACACAAAGCCGAAAAAAGCTTACTATGTTTGACGTTATTCTAAAAAAGCGACAATAATTGAACAATAAACTGGCGAGAGTGTTTGATCCGAATTGTACGTGCGCTGGATAGAGTGATACGGTCAAAACACCAAACACGTTTTCTTTGAGTAACATTCAGTTTAATCATCCATACTACCAACATCAAGGTGCGCACGCTTGCCATACACTTTCAGTTGCAGGGCAGTATCGGTTTGACCTATATTTAAGAAATCCTCTCCCAAAGCCTGGGTTCTTTTCTAATACAAAATAAAACTACACACGACTGGAGTATGACGAGCACAGGGAGCTTATTTCTGTCCGTGCGACAGTCGTCGGTGTCCGCCCCAGTCTGAACCATCTCCACCATGCAAGTGGAAACAAAGAAAGGTGTCTCACTCCCGCTCTGTTCTGTCAGGACGCACGAAAGTCACGCATGTGTATGAAACCTCTTTTATGCTGGCAATTTCTGACGACACTCGCACGGTTAAAGCTGGGTATTTTGCCTGCAGTAAGTCAAGATCTTATCAGAGACCCGGGAACAAAGTGAATACAAAGAATGTGATAAAATGTCTCGTGAGCTCCAAAATGCCAGCGGAATTGGGAGTTTCTCAAGCTGTGAGCTAAACCTCTCTGTTCCAGTGTGGCATATGGTACATAATATGTTCGTATGACATACATGGCATTGATGGTCAAGTGGTTGGGCCCTCGGACTCAGGATCAAACGTTTTAGGTTCGAATCTTGATGGATCCCGACATTTTGTCGTTTGGAAAGACCCCCCACACACATACATGTACCTTAATTCTACCCAGACCATGTTATAACATGGGTAACTGACTACAAGCAGACGCTGTAATATAACAAGATTTGAGTATCTAACATTTAGCTGCCTTGTGTGGTTCCCAGAAGCTGAGAACGTACGTGAGTACCTCCGCCGGGTCTGTCGCCCGGTGTAAACATGTACATGTAATAGACTGTAAAGCGTTTACAGCCTGTATTGCACCGAAACAAGCGCTATATAAATGCTCTCTATAATGACATGAAGATGAGATTCTGAAGACTGGGAAGTGAGGGAACCATTAACACTTTACGAGGGGAAACATTTACAGACCCTTAGCATTGGACGATATAGTTTCTATTGCTGATTTTCATTACAGTTTTGCTTAATACGTTGGAGGAAATCTACCCTGGTTTCATTATATTTTAAAACCCATGGGGACTTTAGAGGGTTAATGCTAGTACTAGAGGTAGACGATCCGCAATGTGATTTCCCACAGATCCTCCTTCTTTCCTCTCCCTCTCCTTCCCCTCTGCCTGTCTTTTCTTTCTCTTCTAACTTAATTAGACAAAGCCTGGTTTTCCTGAACTCTTTGGTTTCGAGAATAAAATCACCATTTAGATTTACGATCTATCTCTTATTGACTTACTCTTTTATTCAAATTTAATGTATAGCTTATAAAACGAATAGAAACCTTTGACAAAGAAGTTACATTAGGTTCTCTTTTGAGATCGTGGAAAGTTATACATGTATCTGAAAATGTAGGAAAGCTATTAACGGAGGGGAAAAGAGGCGTTTTGTGGAATCAGACTTCCCCTTCAACTCACCCCTTCCCCCTCCTTTCATATTCTCACCCCAACCCCTGCCCTTAACCCGATGTTTGTTTGCATGCAAGAAGGATGAGGTGTACACACGTCTTTGAGAGCATGGAGAAGTTAAGAGCAGTTCAGAATGTTGTTGCTCACCACTGTCTGTACGCGCTGTTTTTGCAGTGCCAGGGGTAACCGTGCGCGCCATCACAGCGTGAGTGCTGCTTGTGCTAGTCTTGTACAGTGAATGAGTGAGTGAGGGAGAGAGGGAGGGAGAGAGAGAGGGAGGGAGGCAGGGAGTGAGTGAGTGAGTGAGTGACAGACTGAGTGAGTGAGTGAGTGAGTGAGTGAGTTAGTGAGTGAGTGAGTGAGTGAGTGAGTGAGTGAATGAGTGAGTGAGTGAGTCAGTCAGTCAGTCAGTCAATCAGGCAGTCAGTCAGTCAGTCAATCAGTCAGACAGTCAGTCAGTCGTCAGACAGTCAGTCAATGAGTGTGTGGATGAGGGAATGAGTGAGTGAATGGTTGAGTGAGTGTGTGAGTGAGTGAGTGAGTGAACGAATGAGTGAGTGAGCGACAGTGAATGAGTGAGTGAGTGAATGAGTGAGCTAGTGGGTGAGTGAGTGAATAAATAAGTGAGTAAATGCGTTAGTGAGTTAATGAATGAGTGAGTAAGAGGGTGAATGAGTGAGTAAATGAGTAGGGGGATGAGTGAGTAAGTCAGTGGATGAGTGAGTGAGGGAGTGAGTGAGTGAATGAATGAGTGAGTGAGTGAGTGAGTGAGTGTGAGAGAGTGAGTGAGTGAGTGACTGGGTAAGTGAGTGAATAAGTGAATGATCTGACCGATTGGCTCAGAATTCGCTTATCAGACTTTTGATATGATTGCCTTCCAAACAGTGCATCATCTATTTACAAGCTACTCACATTCTATCCCCTTGTAACATAGAATGCCATCTTTCAAACATGAGTATAACTTGTATCGTGGAAATTTGGACTCTATGACAGTGTCTATTGACACTCTTACGATTAAACATGGCACTATTTCAGTTTCCAGAAAGGTTTTCAACTTTAATTCAAGACAAACAATGTGAACAGGTAACTTAGTCAGTATATCATTACAAACAAACAAATAATTTGCATAACTAAAACGGCTGAAATTAATGAACGTATCAAAAGCGGCAGATTTCCTGACGTGTTTGATGATATTATTTCATATAATTGAATAATATCCTAAACTCGGAAAAGAAATAATAACAGAGAAATAATAGAGAACATTTATACAGCGCTTATCCTCATACAGTACAGACTCTAGGCGCTTTACAATCTATTATTACCCCGACGAGATCCAGTGGAGACACTCACAGACGTTCTCAGCTTCCTGGGAAGCTGTCTGTTAGGCGCTCAAATCCTTATCAATCTAACAATATCAATCACTGTCTATGTATGGGTACCCATTTAAACCTGGGTCGAGTCAGGAAATGCGTGTAAATTGTCTTTCCCAAGGACAAAATGTCGGGCCCAGTCAGGATTCGAACCCGGACCTTTAGATCCCGAGTCGGACATTCTGTGAATTGATAAATAAAGATGGTATTTATACATACAGATCCCGCGCTCCCGCACGGTACAAACTCTTAGCTCGAAACGTTTTGTTATGTAGCATTATCTCGATACCCAACACAGAAATGCTGTGTGTCTCAGCTTTTGAATGGGGTACACATAGTGTCACACGATGGCATTTTCCTGGGAAAGACATATAGAAGTGTGTAGTATTCAACAATAAGAATAGATCGTATAGAGCCCATTCCCGGACAGGATAGGCCGTCGCTCTAGACTCTGTACGTTTCTCAGTCTATTATTACTCCGATAGACCAGACAGAGACAGTCACGTTACCGTAGTGTTCCTAAGAAACTCGCCTGGTGGTTAGTGATAGACGTCTCTAGAGCAAACAGTGTCCAAGTCACCTTTTTATACATTCCGAACACACCCACAGATACACAAAACAGAGAGAGACAGAGAGAGAGAGAGAGAAGAGAGAGAGAAAAGAAAAAATAATAAAAAAGAGGAAAAGACCAATTGAGAGGTTAAAGTCAAACTTGAAGGGCAGACTTTCAAAGATCATAAAATGCACAATTAAAATAATCAGAAATGACGTTAAAAAAAAAAAAAAGAAAAAACATTCTGAAAGCATTCTTAACCCAAAGCAGTCTTAAAATAAATGGCAGACATCAACCTATGATGACATGCATTGAACAGACTCGAAATTGTTCACTATTTCACTGGTTTTTCCATAGCCCTAACACATACATGCAAGTTTACGTTTTCAGCGTTTAAACAGGGCCACACATAAGTTACACGATGACATTTGCAATTACCGAAATCTGGAAAATGGCGACACGGCTCCTACCACTGCAGACATAGCTTTGCTTTTCCGCTAGATTTAGACTAGCTGTGCAGATGTAGGGAGGCGAGGAATTCTGTAGTGATGATAAAGAAGCCGCTGACGCCCAGGAAAAGCGTACCACAAGCAGTTGCGATATCTGAGACTGGGTGTGCTCGAATTAAATTAAATACAAACTTTTATCTCTGGAGTCTTGGCAACAGCCTTCTCCGTCCTCCCATTTGTCCCCCTTCCCTCATCATCCTTGATCCTCTTCCTTCCCCGTCCCTCCCACCCCCTCCCCCCTCCCAACTGTCATGTAAGGTTAAGAAGATAAGATAAGAATTTATCCAGCGTCAGACTCCGGTCTATCCCAGCGGTTCTCCAGTATTTGCTTTATCAGCCAGGTCGAACAAGACATCACAACACATCCATTCATCGAAGACTAACTAAACAATGTGCATATCACTATCTGGTTAGCAAAGGCAAGCTTACATAAAGATCAGAATGTATTCTTCAAAATCAGTCACGCACAAATATACAACAAGCCGTCCTCTCATCTTCATTATGGACCTGCAATGCTCAAGATTTATCGTGTTGAGTTCTATTTATTTCAAATCAGACTTAAAGGTTCATACTTTTATTTTCGTGAACAAATTATTCCAACAAATTGCAATAAGAGTCTGTCGGTGCATCTCTGAAATCGGGGCAATTTAAGACATTCAAGGCGATATACTTCAGAAAACGTTTCCCTTGTGATATAATATTGCGAGGAATATTTTTTCCTCATGACACTTGAGCGGAAATTATCCTCGTAGTTGTTGGAATAAGCAAATTCAACACATACAAAAGATAATAACATTTTGGCTCATTGCATAAATTTTAATACAAATTTAAATTGAACAGTTTTAAAAAATGAGCAAACACACACACACACACATACATACACACACGCACTCGCAAACACAGAAACAGATAAAACGAAAATAAAACCAAAAAGGAGAAAAAATCAAAATAAATACAAAATATCATAATTTGTCTTCATGGCTGGCACTGTTTCGGATGCCCAATCTGGGCACTACCTGACAGAGTGTGCAAAACTCCCAGATTGAGAATCCCTGGCCAACACCGCGCGCTGACGTCACGTGCCTGCAGCTCCTGGCAAACTCGAAGAGTCTGCCGGTTTGTCACTCCAGATCTGTGCGCTACTGTAACAGATGGGATCTGGGGGGTGTCAGAAGTCGCCATCTTTCCTCTATATACCCTACATTTCCCTCTTTTATTTCTGTCTTTCTTTTGTTCATTCTTTCTGTCTTTTCTTTCTCCTTCCTTTCTTATTTTCCATTTTTTTCTTTCTTTCACCCTATCTTTCTTTTTTTTCTTTCTTTGTTCTGTCTTGTCTTTCATTTTTATCCTTCCTTCTTTCTTTCTTACTTCCTTTCTTTCTGTCCAGTTTGGTTTTTTTCCTTTTTATTTCTTTTCTACTTTCTTGCTCTCTTTCTTTCTTTCTTTCTTTCTTTCTCTCTTTCCCTCCTTGCTGATGTTCTTTCACTATTCCCCCTCTTTCAACTTTGTTCTCTCCAAGATGGACAGAACATCGGTTTCCACGCCCTCCACATCCACAGCACTAATTAAAAACTACAACAACAACTGTGTCGACACCACAACAACAACCGTAACAACATCATCACCATCACCACCAACAACTCTGTATAAGGGAAATATGACAGTCAAAGCTCAGAAATTGGCACAGTTCATTCATCTCCCTTAAATAATGAAAAAAAACCCCTCACTTTCTCTCCTTCTATCTTTCTCTCTCTCTCTCTCACACACACACATTTGTCGGCCAATTTGTTTTCAACGAATATGTTACCTTTCCCTTTCTCTCTCTTTCTCTCTCTCTCTTTCTTCCCCTCCCTCTTTCCATCTCTTTTGTCCCCTCTCTCATTCATTTTGTCTGTGTATCTAGAAGTAGTTGTTTTGCACAAATCTATACTATAAACCTGCAACAAAACCCACAATAGGCTTGTGGACTCAAAAACTGCTGAATGAATCCATGTGAAATTTGGCACACAACATTATCGCATAATAATATGGATCTGCATTTCTATGTACATAAACCCGAAAAAAGCTTATTATCTTTGAGGTAATTCTAAAAATGCGATAACAATTGAATAACAAACTCACGAGGCTGCTTGATCCGAATTGTACGTCCGATATCATGACGCGTTCAAAACACGTTTTCTTTGAGTAACATTCAGTTTAATCAACCAAAATATCAACATCGAGGGACGTACGCTTGCCATACACTTTAAGTCGCAGAGCCATATTTAAAAAATCTCCCACGGAGCCGGTGGGTTCTCTTCTAGTTAATTGAAAATATTTTAAGAACTCCCCCGCCCCCTTTCTCTCTCTCTCTCTCTACGTATTTGTTTTCCTTAGAATATTCTAAAAAACTTCCTTACTCACTCTCTCTCTCTCTCTCTCCGTATTTGTTTTCCTTAGAATATTCTAAAACACTTCCTCACTCACTCTCTCTCTCTTTCTCTCTCTCTCTCTCGCTCGCTCACTCACTCGATCACTCACTCGATCACTCACTCGATCACTCACTCGCTCACTCACTCGCTCACTCACTCGATCACTCACTCGATCACTCACTCACTCACTCGCTCATCGTGGTCTGTCTTCCTATGTGTTTCTATCGCCTTTCTGGCTCACGAGTTTCCTTGTTTTTTCTCTGTCTTCGATTGCATACCTTTTTCATCCCTCCTTTCTAACCATCACTTTCTTCTAAAAAAACAAACAAAAAAAAACAACAACAAAAAAAAACAATTACCCAAACAAACACTTCCTCTTCCCTCAGAGCTTGAAGATGTTATCTGGAAAACACATTCAGAATCTCAGGACGAATGCACATGCACACACACACACACACACACACACACACACATCGCTACTGTCTCATCAATCCACTCACTCACACACACATACACATACTGACAGGAATGTAAGTACACGAATACATACATACACACACACACACTCACACGATTTATCTAGGAAAGCAGGTGCAAAAAAAAAAAAAAAACCTCACTCGGCTGAGGTCTATGAAAATTTAGACGGTAGTGAATGTTCCAGAAACCCTGTCATCAGGGGAAGTAGGCAAGATGGGTCAGAGAGCCTTTGAGCGTATCCCGTTACCGAACCTCTGATGTAAAAACAATAACCTAAAGGAACTATGAGGAGAAAGGAACTAAAGATTAGGAGGAGGGCTCGAAATAAGAGAGATTGAAACATAGAGGAAATGGGGAGGGAGGGGGGGGGGGGGTCGAAAAAATATAAGAAAAAATTGAGGAAAAAAAGGGGGACTTGAGATGAGAGATTGAAGAAGAGGATGAGAAGATAAGGATGAGAGGGAAGAGAAAACTGTGGAAGAACAAAAGAAAGGACAACAGAAAGGAGAAAGTACAAATACAATCAATCTTAGTAGTTGTAGCAGTAATGGTAGTTATAGTTGTAGTAGTAGTGGTGGTGGTGGTCTTGGTAGTAGTAGTAATAGTAGTAGTGGTAGTAGTGATAGTAGTAGTAGTAGTAGTAGTAGTAGTAGTAGTAGTAGTAGTAGTAGTAGTAGTAGTAATAGTAGTAGTAGTAGT
>JBCEWB010480481.1:0-19450 GCA_039654565.1 Peronia peronii | reverse complement strand
GAAGAGAAGCCATTGAATGAATGAGCATGGGAGAGATTTTTTCTGTAAAAATTTATGCATATATTAAGGTGGTGAAAAGGTCGGAGTATCCTAGTATAGGCCGGCATGCTTACTAGTTTTTAGTTACTGTTTATGTTTCGTATGTGCTCATGTTGTAGAATTGGAAATAAAATTAAAGAAAACCAAAACAATGAAGTAACAATTCACTATGTGATCTCTTCGCAGCACGCCTGCGTTTGAGAAGAGCTGAGGAAGGAAGAGGGGGGGGGGGGGAATAATGTGAGCATCGTGCGTCGACTAAGTGGGCGAGCAGTTGACTCCACGGGACCAGACATGGGTTATTATTAGCAAGGAGTTTGCAAGCGGCTCACTGCACTATAGTAGATCTTGTGTCACTCCTCGTGTAAGTAGGGCCTCGCAGGCAGGATTTCAGGGAGTTGAGGGGGGGGGGGGAACTGGAACCGTGCATTGGACTCACTGGTAGACTCAAACTGTTAGCTCTAGCTATTGAGCTCTCGATGAAAAAGTTGAAAATCAAGGAACTAGATCTAGAATTGTCGAGTCTTCAACAGGTTCAAGTACCGAACTGGTTTTGCTCATTAGCTGCGTCAGACCACACTGCAAACTAAGTGTGAAACATGATTAATTATACTTTGTCATGTGTCGGTATTCGAAGATGTTGACATAATTCTATTCCTGAACAAACTATGAAAATAAAGCCATAAAAACATGCAGAAAAATTAGAGAGGTCATTGAATGACTGAGTATGGGAGATTTTTTTTTTTTTTTCTTGAAAACATGTACTAAGGTGGTGCAATGGTGGGACTACCTTCGTATAGATCGGACTGTTTAATAGTTTTGAGGGCTGTGTAGTATATGCTCGTGTTGTAAAATTGGCCATAAAATTAAACAAAACCAAAACAATGAAACAACAGTGTATTGACGCATAACAGTGAGTGAACGGCCTGGGTTTGTGATGAGTGGAGGAGGAGGGGGGGGGGGGAGGGCTAAGCGTGCGTGCCACGCACAGGCGGGGCAGACACAGAACTGCGACTGAGCGGGCTGTATTATACTTAGATCTACAAGGTAGCCAAGCAGCTCACTGTGCTAGGGTAGATCCAATTCAAGAACAGACATTAAATTGCAAGTTGCTAGGGTAGATCCAATTCAAGAACAGAAATTAGATTGCCTAGAAAATGGATAAAATCCAGTTTAGACCCACTTATTACGAATTAATTAATTTGAAAATCCATTTTATCAAAAGCACTCTGAAAACGGATAAAATCCAGTTTAGACCCAGTTGTTACGAAATGGATAATTTGAAAATCTAGTTTATCAAAATCCAGGTTGATTCTCAGCACTAGTAGATATGTAACATGAAAAGATAAAATTAACTATGTCAGAGGTAAACTCATACATTTAAGTAACTCAGAAGATACTTGAATTTCTTAGGACAAGCCTCAAATTTAATATTTTGAAGTTGAAATTTGATTTCTGGATCTTCTTCCCCTTCAGATGAAATCTGTAACCATGAGTACAGTTAAACCGCTGAAAAAACTTTAGAATCAGTGGAGTGTCGAGAAAATCATAAATAGGATATTTGTAATTAATTATAGCTACACTGGTGGATTTTCAGATTACCTTGGATATTGGAAGTTGTGCGATAGTGCCTTTACATTTTCTCTTTTTTTTTAGAATTTGATATCCATAAGGAATATTTTGCTAGGAACTAAGATGGATGTACTTGAATGTATCATTTTATGATGTGAATGATGAGAGTAACCCATGACCTTTCAGCATAACTAGATACAGTCAAGTCAAACAGTACTACAGTGGAACTTCATGCTTGAGGACATCGGGAACAACGAGAGCTTTTGAATGACCACAGAATTCTTAATCCTGTTTTCCACACTATATATGCAGACCTGCCACTTATTCCGATTTTATCAGAATATTCCGATTTTCCCCCACAAATTCCTCTTTCCAATTTTTCCGAGTGCCTGCACGATATTCCGATTTTTTTTTTGTTTCGCTTACATCTGCCCGGCCATACCTGTTTTGAATTGTCTTGATTTAGTTTCGCCGAAAATGCAGGGTGACATTTTAGCTCGCGTCTGCACTGCAAAATCGGGTTTCGTTTCTTCCTCTTGCAGTCGCTACTGTCTCAACTCTCATTGCTTATTGCCTCGTTTAAGAGCTGCATTGTATCGAAAAGAACTAAATTCATAATATATATATCTAGTTCCAACTTCATTGGGAATGGGCAAGCTTTCAGTTCTTGTGGCAAGCCCAGTTCGCGTGCTTTGTACTAGATCTACCACCAACATTCCTTTGCCTAGATCTAGTCTCGATGTTTCACTGTCACGTTTTTATTTCTTAGGTTGGGTTGATTTGGCATCATAGTAGATGTCACGAACTTTTGAATATGTTAGTTGTGACATTGTAAGTGGTAATCAGGCGGTGAATGCGGACGAGACGTGCACAAGAACGGAGAAATAAGAACAGGAATCCTTGACATCGAAATGATGCAGAATTTATTGCAGGTGCTTGGTAACAATACAAATTTCAGGGCAGCTGTCTAACTCTGATGCATACGGCACTCACTGCATTGCACACGTGACGTACTACATACACAAGATCTGACTAGAATCATCCCATACAAAATGCTTAGAGAGTATCTCAGACATGCTCGGTGACCCAGTATAGCACACGCACGCCCACTACACACACTTGCATGGGCCCAGTACATATAATCATGATCTGCTAAACATCGCTCACAACACACACTCGCATGTACCCAACATGTATAATCATGATTCGTTACACATGTCCCCCCTTTTAAGAATTTTGTAACATAAAACAAAATTCTAAATACTCAGTGAATTAGGGACATTCCATCGATGGCAAAAATCTTCTACACATACGACATCTCCCACCTCTCAAGCGCAATCTCAAAATAAAATTCAATTCAACAATACCAAATTGTCAAACAGTGCCAACTTGTGACACATGGTAAAACAAATGCAGCACTAAAATCAGTGAATTAAATAACTGAACACTTCAACAAACTGTGATGATCACATATTTACACATCATCAATAACATCAAATGCAGCCCTAACATGTAGCCTGTATGAGCGTCTTACATGGGCGAAATCCCTCCAGGTCCAGATCAACTTATACGCCTCAAAAAGTCAGCACCAGTCACGGACCTTAAATATGCTCAACATTAAAGGAAAAACTGCAAAGACAATGCCCAGTGCATTATTTTAGGGCTTTCAAACTTAGACGCGTTTAAGAACTCTAGAGGTCTGTGGTCAATTTGTAGGGTGAAGTGCCTTCCATTGAGATATAATGAAAACTTCTTGATAGCCCAAACTATGGCCAAGCATTCTTTCTCCATGGTTGAATATTTCTTTTCTCTATCAAGCAATTTATGGGTTGCATAGGCTATGGGGAATAAACAACCACAGATTGCCCTAAGTCCGACATCAAATGCATCAGTCCGCAGAACAAAGGCCTGGTCCAAGTTCAGCAGGTGTAGAATCGGCTTGGAAACAATGGCTTGCTTCAGTGATCTGTAGGCCTTCTCCTGCGTATCGCCGCACTCCACTGTGTTCGGTTGTCCCTTTCTTGTAAGGTCCGACAAGGGTGATGCCACAGTGGCGAAGTTCGGGATAAACTCCTGGTAGTACCCAACAAGTCCGAGGAAAGATCCTCCTTCATTCTTCCTTTTCAGGGGTCTCGTAGCCTCTCAACCCTTATCATGTTGTCCTCCTGCAGCCCTGTTGTCCCTTCTCCGAGGCGATGACCCAAGAACCATTGCCCCAGGGGCACACTCCGTTGGACGTGCTGTTAGATTTGCCTCCTTCATCTGCCGGAATAGTTCCATTAACGTCCTCACATGTTCCTCCCATGGCCTGGTATGCATCAGAATATTGTCGACATAGTTGATCACATTCTCCATTCCACCCAACAGCTTCTTCACGGCACGGGTCAGGGTGCCCCAGAATTCATCATGCCAAAAGGCATCCTAACGAACTCATAATGCCCGTCAAGAGTCACGAATGTAGTCTTCGGAACGTCTTCAGGTCACTCAGGAATCTGCCAATATCCTTTACTGAGGTCGATCTTTGAGAAGTACTTGTCCTCCTGCATGTTCTGGAAAACTTCAGCCAGAGGTGTCATCGGATGTGAGTCAAAGATCATGAGCTTGTTGAGCCTCCGATAATCTATGCAGATCCAATTTGACCCATCTCTTTTCTTGACGACCACCACGGGTGATGCATATGGTGAAGAACTCTTATGGATGATGCCCATCGCCTCCATCTCCTTGAGTTCTGACTTCAGTGCTTCACGAATTGCATAAGGCACTAAGTAAGGCCTCTGGCGAACGGATGTGCTAGATGTAAGGTTGATACAATGTTCTGCCAGGTTGCTGCTCCGAGGATGATCACTAAATATTTCTGCATACGACAATGCCGCAGTCTCCATGTCTTTCAGTTAGGAGCGGGTCAGTTACTCACCATATCGTAGGTCACTGACGCTTTCTTTCTGGCCCCAAGCTCCAAGTTCAGGGAGGTCTTCAGGACACAGCTCCTCCTCCTCAACCTCATAGTCCTCAACAACTGCCATACTGGCAGCACTCACTGACTGGCTTAGTTAGTTAGTTAAACCTCAGATTCCACTCGGGAACAAAGGGCCACAACAGCACTCCTCCAACGGACGTGGTTTTGGGAGATCCTTTTCAGCTCGGCCCATATCATTCCAGCTGCCTTCACTTCAGCGTCCGTACTTCTTCGCCAGGTTTGTTTAGGTCTGCCAACTTTTGGTCAGAAGAGTTTGTTGGCACACTGGTTTCCCGAAGGCTTTCACCAACTCACGTCATGATCTCTATTTGAGAGGGCTCTTCCTCAGCCATGCCATTTTGCTGATGTAGTTTCTGTAACAGGCTTGTTGTTAAGGTATCGGGTTGTTAACCTGATCCCAACCCCCCAACCTGGAGGACCAGTGAGTGCTCTTCGTCTGATCTCTACCTTTTGACCCATTGGTATGGGTGGCCCTACCAGGAGACAAGTCTCCCACCAGCATAGCTCTCAGGGTCATTGAAATGCACAAGCTCCCCAACCATGACAAGGTTGCACTCACTGGGGAGACTGACTGGCTTACATTTCCTAATTCTTCTCCCCTGTTGTAGACTGCCGCCACTGTATTTGTGGTCTCCATCACATTTGTCACATTCTTCTCGGGGGATGTATTTCTTCAGGAGGTTGGCGTGCAGTGTTTTCTCTTTCCCTTTCACCTTCACTCTATAATCGTTCGAGCCAACCACTTTGACTACATCGTATGGCCTCTTCCACTGCATCAGAAGTTTGTTGGTGTCAGTGGGCAGCAACACCAATACCTTGTCTCCCCACCACAAAACCTCCTCTGCTTGCTCTTCCTGTCGGTACTACTTCTACCTAGCTTGAGCCTTCGACAGCTCCTCATGAGCTATTTTCAAGGTATCATCCAGTTTCTCTCGTAGTTCAATGACATACTGATAGCTGGACTTGACTTCTGGTTCTTCTATGTCCTTGGTTCACACCTCACGCAGGATGTTCATGGGGCTTCTGACACTCCTCCCATACAACAGGTCAAAGGTGCAAAGTGAGTTGACTCTTGTGGCACCTCTCTGTAAGCGAACAGCAGGGCATTGATGTAACGGTGCCATTCTCGGCTGTTCACTGCAAAGCCTCTTCAGTATGGTCTTCAAAGTTTGTTAAACTTCTCCACCAACCCATTGCACATCGGATGGTAGGGCATAGCAGACCTGCCTACCTTCCTGCCTTACGCGGGATCATCCCGCATTTCGACGCACTAATATAATAAAATAAAATTTTAATATAATAATTAATATTATAATAATATTATATTATTATAATAAAATAATAATAATAAAAATTGAATAAAATTTCAATAATAATATTGAATAAAAATTCCCGCATTCGGATGAATTCGGATATTTTATACTAGTTTTTCTGCATTTCATGCTTGGTATCATTCTGAATGCAGCCGGAGTAGTTTTCACTCAGTCCAGCAAGAAAACTGCGTTCGCCCGTTTGTTGCTATGGGCAGTGGTTCTGCCTGCCGCCGTTGCCAAGGCCTGTGTCTGTAGGCCAACAGTACATGATGTAGCCCAGTCCGGACATGTAGTGTTATGTATTAGACCCCCGCCCGTCCCACCCTCATGCTAAGTAGTCATTCACGTTTGCCCGTCATTCATGATCTGATTTCTCGTGTAGTTCCCTTTTGAACTCTAAATCTTTAATTAACCGTGGTGTCTCATCCCGCCCCTCATTTTATGTTTTCACTTTCAGTCCGCTTGTTGCCGAGCACTATGTAGACGATGTAGATTCATCCTGGGATCTTTCACTCAAAAGTTTGGTTTGGATGCCGGCGACCAGTTTAGCTTACGCGTCTTTACGTTATGTCATCCGACAGAAGACGACGGGCTGCCCATAATGTGCATCATCATGTAAGCCTACTGGTCTTGTCTGCTTACTTAATGTACGAGGGATAAAAAAAAAAAAGATCGAGTCTCGGCGATTCCCACATAATTTATGTGTGAAATTTGAACGGCCTGTCAATCTATTCGAATGTCCCTGCCAGCACTCGTGACGGAGGTTGTCGCACTCACGGGGCATTTTCTGTCTATGAAATGGCTTTTACGCCTACTTCTTTCTGTGATAGCTATCATTATCACTGCCAGAATTTAACCGCATCACTGCCATCTAGTCTAGTCAATTTTCCTCTCTCCATCCACTGCTATCCCCCACCCGCACTCAGTCCTGCCAACTGTGTGAGCCCACCGGCACTGTCCTCTACTTTCCCACGGGCAATCAGAACCGTAAAAGTCCGTTGTTCAGTATTACTAATTGTTACATGCAGAAGCAGATAGATGTGAAACGCCGATCAGTTGTCGGAGCATTGGATAAAGGGAAAGCGGGAATGTTGGGTGGTGGGCTGACCGTGAACCTACCACGTACTCCCCTTCCCATCCTACAGTGAAGTGGTAGCGGGCCTTCTCCTTCAGAAATGTAAGAGGATGGCACAAAAGAATAGAAATTTGTGCAATGAATTTTCTAAACTTTTGTGAATAGTGCAAAATGCACTAGATCTATACTTGAATTAAAGTAAAACTATTCACAATGTTATGGATCTGCAAAGAACTTAAGAAATGCAGATCTAATTTATTGTGTAATATTTATATCGAATGAAACTCTAAGTTTACATGTGGATGTTCTATTGGTTTGTTATGTAATATATAGTAATTCTAAGTAGGAACTATAGGTCGGTAAATTTCCTGCCTTTCCCCTGATTTTCCCTCCTTTTTGAGTCAGATATCCCTCCTCCGCTGTTGTGAAAGTAGGCAGGTCTGGTATAGTTGTTAACTGGGTGACACCGAGAAGTCTGCACACCTCCTTCGTGCAATGTGAAACAAACTGGGTGCCTTGGTCACTAAGCACTTCATCCGGTATTCCTAGACGACTGTAGATGCCCATCAGTGCCTCTGCAACTGTTTCTGTATCTATCTTCTTCAGCGGGACTGCTTCAGGGTACCTGGTGGCGTAGTCCACTAGCGTCAAGATGTACCGATGCCCTGCTTCGCTTGGGGGATCCATGGGTCCCACAGTGTCCATTGCTACCCTCCTGAAAGGTACATCCATAACTGGAACTTTCTTCAGGGGTGCTCATGGTACCGATCCCTTTTTAAAGGCCTTCTGACATATATCACAGGACTTGCAGTATCTTGCCACGTCTCCATCCACTCCAGGCCAGTAGAAATTGCTAGTGACCTTGTCCCGCTTCTTCCTGATTCCAAGATGACTCCATTGATGGAATCATGCGCCACAGACATGACATATCTCCGCAAACTCTGTGGCAAACTACCTGCCGCATCGTTGTCCCACCTCCTCGTTTAGGATCATGGTAAATTCTATAGAAAACTCCACCCTTTCTCTCGAAGGTTATCATCTTTCGACTCTTTAACTTTGGAGTCTTGTCCTGCGCCTTTGCAAGTATAGCTGGGTCCTCTTGCTGAAGCGGGATAAGTCGATTCTTATCCACACCTCTGTGCCTCTCAACCTTAGGCACCTGTAATGGCCTAGACTTGGCCTCCTTCTCCTGAGCCCACGTTGTCACAGCACCCGCAGTCATAGACTTGTCTGGGTCATCAGGGTTCCTGGCTCCCTCCACATTGCCCACAATCAAGCTGCATATGGCCTCTGGAATGCATAACGCTTCCCTGCTCAGATAGGGTGTCTCAACGTTGATTACGGCCTTCTTTGCCAGCAGCTTTGTGCTGTCTATTCTCCTCAACAGACAGCGCTTTCCGGTCAGTTAGTCGTCACCAACTAACTCATGAAGCACCACAACACCTTCACAGTGGGTATCCCTCAATACATTAACTGTCTTGTCTCCCACAAAACCCTTCAGTATTGGCAAGCTAAGCTCCTCCATTATCTCCTGATCACCGCAGGCTCCACAGTTGACCCTATTCCCATTTGCCAACTGTAACTCCCCGTTCTGGATCTCAGCCCTGACGTCCACATCCTTCCTCAATGTGTGTGAGTTTCGTTCAGACGCCATCATAACGGCTGCTTTCTTAGCTGTAGCCTCTGCTGCCCTCTCCTTTAAAAGGCAATTCTTGATTACATGCTGTGGTCTCCTGCACCTGAAACACATCGGTTGGCTTTTTGATTCAATAGCCCGATGTCCTGGTTTCTTGCACTTGAAACAACGTTGGATTCCTCTTTATCTCCTCCGTGGTCTAACTTAACAGTTTCGAGGCCTGTCACTCAGTCGCCGATTTCTGGCCACCAGGAACTTGTTAGCTGCCTCAGCCATCTCCTCCGCATCTTTAAGCTCCTCTCTCGCAAATATGTGGCAAGATCTTCAGGGCTGGCTTCCATAAATTGTTCCCGCACAAACAAGTCACGCACGCCTTCGTAATTCTTTTCTGTCTTTGCCAGCTCCATCCACCTCTCAAGGTATGCCCTGATCCTATTGATCATTGATTGACTTCCTCCTTCCTCAGACTTGCAGCATCTGAACCTGACTCTCTAGCCATCTTCTGTCAAGTTGTATCGTATGAGCACTGCAGTGCCTCCTTCACTTTTTCCGAGTTCACAGCCTCCTCTTGTGACAGCCCACAATAAGCCTCCAACGCATGGCCAGTCAACAAGGCACTCAGCATAGTGGCCCAGTCCTCCTTCCATTTGCTTGACATGACGAACCTCTCAAATCTAAGCAACCAACTGTCCATCACATCTTTCCCATCCACAAAAGTCGGTAGCTAGGGCATCTTGGACTTGGCTTGATCGCTGGTAGATTGATGGGTTCTTCTGGACGCCTGTTCTTTCTCCTTTTCTGCAATCTGGGTGTGAATGCACACTTTTCACGAGCTCATACTGTCTTTCAGCCTCTTCTCTAGCTAGCTGTCTTTCAGCCACTTCTCTTTCTAGCTGTCTTTCAGCCTCTTCTCTTGCTAGCTGTGCTCATCTTTCATACATGTCTTTCGTCTTGATGTAGTTTTTCCTTTCCTTGCCTTGTAACTCCAGAATATCGGCTAGATGGGTTATTTCTTTGATAGATGACATGTACGAACTTTCGATGGTTTAATAATACTCACTCACTTGCGTTGGGCTCCTCCGATCCTTGTGAATGGGTGTTAGTTGTGACGTTGTACGTGGTAATCTGGTGAATGTGGACGAGACGCACACAAAAACAGAGAAATAAGAACAGGAATCCTTGACGTTGAAATGATGCAGAATTTATTGCAGGTGCTTGGTAACAATACAAACCTCAGGGCAGCTGTCTAACTCTGATGCATACGGTACTTACTGCATTGCACTTTCTCTCTCTCCTTCTTCTCCGGCTGAGCCCTTAAAAAGACACCAGCTTGTCTTGAACTCGAACCTACAAGTTCTCAGTATCTCGAACACTCTCGACCTGATATTACTATCGCCACACATAAAACTGACGTAGTGTGCACACAAGATCTGACTAGAATCATCCTGACAAAATGCTTAGAGAGTATCTCAGACACGCTCGGTGACCCAGTATTTCCACGGGCCAGCACATGCACGCCCACAACACACTCTTGCATGGGCCCAGTACATACAATCACGATCCACTAAACATCACTCACAACACACACTCGTGTGTACCCAACATGTATAATCATGATTCGTTACAGTAGACATGGATCCGTTAGTATGTGGTTGAATCATAATTTCTTTCATTAGTCTTTTTATTTATTTCTTGTATCTGTATCATTATTGTTCAGAGATAATAGATTATAAATATTATTAAAGATTTAATTTAAGAATTATACAGGATATAAATCTGTAGATCTACAGATCTATATTTTAAACTTAAATATGATCAGCTGTAATATTAACACATTTGTTTTGTATGATTCTGATTTTTTTCAGCCAAATTCAGATTTTTGAGAGTTTAAATACTGATTTTTTGGGTTGACAAAGTGGCAGGTCTGTACATGCTGTATAATAAATTACGGGGAATAAAGACAACGGAAAGTCCCCGAAATCATCAGAATAGCAAGAATTTCTACTTGGGCACAGCTGATTTTGGTAGTCCTCTGACCTAGTACAACCGTGTGTCTCACCACTTGCATGCTGTAGGTCCACCTGCCTTGATGGAACTTGGCACCTCATGATTGGTCTCCCAAGCTGCATGCTTTTTTTTTGTTAGTCTACAGTACAACAGCACACCATTATGTTTTATGTAACTGATGATAATCTTGTGAGAACAATAGGCTCGCTAGTGACATGCGCAGGACATATACATATGAACACATGAACTGCACTCCTGTATCATTGGCATGGGCACTGTCATATGTTTGCATTCATTAAAAGATCTTCTACTGCTAGGTCTAGGAATGCACTATTGACATGGGAGCTGTCTTATCGTTTGCCAGCGGATATAGTAGTTTGTTCCATCAGGGCTATTGTCAATTAAAAATACTTATCAGCATTGACCAGAAGATTGCCATCATCAAGGCTGAGGTAATGCCTCCTGAAACAAAACACGACATAGGCTGCTGCTTGTGTTGCCCATATGCGTTTACCAATAGGGGAAGTAACCATATAAAAATTATATGCATAACATTGCTATGTTTCATTTTTAATATCGTTGACTTAATCATATTTCTCTGTGTACTGGAATAATGAGACATAGGGAATAACAAGAGATTTTTATCAGAATACTGTTGTTATTCACAGCTTTCACTGAATATGCTGTAGACAACATGAACTGAAAAATTGCCAGTTTATTGTTTGAGTTTTAATAACAGGGCCACAAATCATTGGATTTCCTTTTCAGAGGAAATTCGTATTATTCGTACGGAATTTAAGATATTTATATATTCATGTTATGGAGGGAAAAATTGGAAACTCAGATCTCGGTAATCACAGACCAACATTGAAGAAATGTTGCCTAAACTTGTTAAAAACACCTGTAAATGATCATTTGTGGAGGTTCTGAACAGAATCATAATTTTCATATGGTAATTTTGCCTTTTATCTCTCATAGCTTGATGAAGACGTCAGAGTACTGTTACAAAGGTTTGATGCAGAAACATCAGATGAGACAGAGACAAAGAGTGAGTATAGTCAACATTCCAAATTCTCTCAAGGTTGAATCCCATCCTATTGGCTCTGTTGTGTTATGTTTTAATACTGAGAGCAAAAACTTTGTAAACAGAAATACGTTTATGACTTGGGTTCATTTGCTTCTCAATAACTTCGAGGAAATGTCATAATGCCATTGTACATAATGATTTAATATTCAGATATGAATTATCAAGAGAGGAGTTGTGCAGTGATGAACCATACACTCTAGAACGGTTATTAACACTTTACTGACTGGCCTATATTTCACTACTATTACCATTCAAGACTGGCCACTGTTATGTATTCCAATTTTTTTATTGGCTGCATTTTGGTGATAATACAAAAAAATTCAGATCTCGGAAACTACTATGAATTTGTGAATAAAAATTTAAGTGATGGTGTATAAATCTAGTTTACACCTAGGCCTAGTATTAGTAATGAATTCATCGAAACTAAACGTCAAAGTGTAAAAGAACAGATATATTGCTGAAGTTCAAAAGGACACTGATTTATGAAGTTGATAAAAGTTAATGAAAACGCTGGACATCTAAAGAAAGTACATGTATGACGAAGCAGATTACGTAATCCGTAATCGACGAGATAACCACCTGCAGGAGGTTGAAAAATCAATGAGAATGTAGGTGTGACCTTCCGAACTCGACTTTGTCTAATGGTGATCTCTTTCAGGGGAAATAATAATGCAATTAAACCATAGACATACTATTAACTCTAGAACTGCGACCTAGCATAAGGGCTACAGTACCCTGCGGTGCACCTTGCCGGGCTTGTCAATCTGGATCTCGTGGCTAGTACTTCGCCTCAGGGTGTTTGTTCTGACTATAGAGACTCCGCCTTGGCTTCGGAGTGACATTGTGCAGGTCCAGATTAACCACCTTGCTGACCAATGTCTTCCTCTAATTCCTTCCCTAACTCCACCCTTTCTTCACATGTAATAACATTGCAATAAGCCA
The DNA here is from genome assembly GCA_039654565.1 of Peronia peronii. Classification (NCBI taxonomy): domain Eukaryota; kingdom Metazoa; phylum Mollusca; class Gastropoda; order Systellommatophora; family Onchidiidae; genus Peronia; species Peronia peronii. Next base: position 6,802 of record JBCEWB010480481.1, on the reverse strand, counting down.
ATGGTAGAAGAAGAGATTTATAAATTTACAAAGACATGTCAGTTTCATATAGGTGCCAATTTTCTTACCCCTCGTACCACAGACCATTCCCATTACAGATTTGCTTATAACCAGGTGTAACTGCTTGGACGAAACCACTTCACATAGGGGTGTATTGGCATTTACGCTATAGAATCTCAGTGTAAACTGAAAGCTATCATCCCTCTGATCACGTGGACTTAGATTATTCTTATTAGATCAGACCAGCTGACATTGTTGGGGCAGCAGTAACTGCAAAGAAATATATACAAGTGATCTAATGATGGCACAGAGTGAGAGCACAAGAGAGCTATCTGATGTATAAACTGATAGATACATAGGCTACTTTAGCTTTCATTCATAGCAATTATAGCTCACTTGTACTCTCAACAGTTTGATTGCTGGTCAATGTGAAACTTGTTGAGTGGGTCAAGTGGTCAGGGGAGTCCGCGTTATTGTTCAATATATATAAACAAAGAGACTACATGTATTTGATACTCTCTCACATCATAATATAGTTTCTTTTGATTGTAATTTCGGACCACTTGAGAGGACGAGTGGACCACGTGGTCTTTGATTTCTGTTCTTCTCCTCTGTTCAAGGGGATTTCATCTTTGGGCATGGAATTTCTCACTCTTATATTAGGTAAAGTTTCCTTTACCTTCTGAAGGAGTGTCTGTTGAGCTGCGCATACTTATTAAGGCATTAATTTGACAAAACTGAGGCCGATAAACCCCAAGTTTAAGTAACATGGTGAGAAATATCACAGTGCAACAGATGAACACGGGCGTCATGTATTGGCTTTACCTGTTATATAAATATTGGACGCACAGTTGTTGGGTTAATGTAGCACATGTACATGTAAAAGTATGCCTATGAATGATATTGCTTCCGAGGGCTGCATTCACTGTTTCAGAATGGTGTTTTCAGTTATTGCAAAATTGCGATAAAACGAAAGATTTTCCATTCTCAGCAAATTTCGTATTAACCGTTTTAGAGTGCATGCAGGAGGGAGGGAAGGGGCCACCTGGATTAGCCAGTTTCAGGTCTGAATGTTGATTTTTAGGGTTTTTTTTTTGTGTATTCTTAGAAAGAGGAATTATTTCTGTACTAGACTATAAATCCAGAATGTTCCCATTACTTAAAAATTATTTATTGCAGATTTTTTTTATAGATTGGAGGTAGTCAAAATTCCACAAAGTTCCTTATCAAATTGAGGGAAAAGATGGTACTGCGAACTTATTTATTCTGCTTGTATTGTTAACAGCATCTGCTGAATTCAACATGGGTCCTGTGAGGATTTCTACCTCGAATGAAAACCACTGCATTTGGTTGGGGAGCTTACTCATTCAGGTTTAGTGATATGAAAGAAAGTGTCTCTGTATGAGTGTATTAGCCGACCAAATAGTAAATGTAGGCACCAAGGCCACATTTGAAACTTGAGAACAAACTCTCCTGGAGGCATTCAATGTGTTTTTTAGTCAATAAATTTCATTTTTTGTATTGAACTCAAACCTTTTTGCCTTATTTTTCTATCTCCTCCAAAACTTACCAACAGATTTTTATAATTTTTCTCATACATACTTTCCTTGAATTAAAAAAAAGTGATAGAAGCTTTTTTTTTTTTTTTTAAATCCATTTTGCCTTTTCAGAAACAGGATTGTTAATGAATAAAGAATGCCAATTTTTTACTCATTTAATATATAGTATTTTAAAAAACTCATTAAAAAAAAGTATCGATAAAACTCAAAATTTCCATGAATTATTTTTTAAATATTAAATGTTAGAAATGGCATGTATAGAACGATTTGGTGTGGCAGTAATGGAGGAGATAGATTTTGAAAAATGGCAAAATCCAAGATGGTGGTCATTTCCATAGCAGCCAGACATGCCAGGAAGTTTCCAAGGACATATTCTGAATCAGACAAACATGCCAATTACACATGCTCACAGTAAAATAATCTTAAGATCAAAGGCAAAAGAAAGGTTTCCTGGGTGAGCCAGTGCACCACAAATGGTGGATTCCAAGGTGGCACGTATGGTAAAAAGTCTAGATGGCAGCGATCTCTCCGATTCTAGCAATTTCATGCCATTTTAATGTTGCTCTCATGATATGATTTGATATATGTTACTAGGATAGTACTCAAATTGCCCCGGCGAGGGCCGGGGGTTTATAAGTAGGTTCACTGCTCCCACCTGCAAGTGGTGTAAGCCCACCATCGGTGGGATGTCTCCCATGGAGTGCCATCCTTGACGTTCCAGGGGAGACATCTCATCTCCTTGCTACTGTCTTCTGTCCCACTTTCTTTCATCTCTTCTTCTTGACGTGTAAGCGTATCTAACCATGTTTGACATAATATAGCCATAATTGTGCTGATGTGTCATTAAACCCCAACACAAACAAACAAGTACTGAAATTAATAACGAGCATACTTTTACGAATACACATACTTTATTTATCCATAAGGAAATACATCTTGACCAGTGCAGAATAAATTCAAACAAAATATATGAAGAATACAGTACAGACATACATTTGACACTTTTTCTATGCATTATATACCTACATATTGTCGTCGATATCATGTATTAGCATAAGCGACATTTTGTAAATTTTGCAGGAGAGCTGTTTAAAGTTTTCAACGATTTTTGCCGACCCGTCATGATGTAACTGTACAACCTATTGCACTGATTCTTTGACATAGTATGTAATTTAATGTCAATTTTTTATTTACCCTACAGGCATCTCGCAAAAAGTTGGATTTTAAAAAAAAAAGTGACCATTTACTCAGCTACACTAGTACATGACATAACACTGTCAACATGCTTTTGTCAGATACGATATGTTTTTTGAGATACACTAGTACATGATACTTTTTCACTTGAACACGTATAAAACTGTGGCTTGTGCCACTGTAATTACTTTATTTAGCAATGCCAATCGAGCATCAAGTTGGCGGGGGGGGGGGTGTGTTTTGTGGGACGTGGGAAAAAGAGGGCTGCCCTCTTTGACATGCTCTCACTGCGTTGTTTGTGAATGCATATAAATGAAACTTGGCAACCAATCAGAAAAGAGGTCACTCTAAATGATATGAAGCAAACAACTTTCTATAACACATGGTTCTTGAATAAATTGCTATGAGAAAATTCTGTGTGGTGTATTTCGAAAATTTTGAGGAGCTGTGGATTGTCCTTAAGGTAAGTTGTCAACCTTCTTCGTTAATGTCTTAAAATTTCATGCATCTGTGTTAAGTACTCTTTGCGTAATCCTTACAAAATGTATGGTAACCTGCATTAACCAAGTCCACTAAAGACATAGCCATGTTGCTGGCTCAGTCAGTTCGCGGTTTTGACTCCAAGTCTAGGAAAATTCCTTAGGTCGCATGTTCATCCCACTAGCTCATAGGATGTCATTTCACTTGCGGCCCATGCATTGTAATGAGGAAGGGGGAAAGATTATGAAACTAAACAGTGTGGGTCCTTAATGTTCCGTTAGCTTTGGAATTTAGTCAAAATAGAGCTAGATCTAGATGTAATCATTGATTATTAATTCAATTAGAGATCAAGAAGAAAACTGAATAAAACAATGAACTTATGCGGATCGCACAGCACTGGAATGGCAATGGTCTCCCACAGTTAAAAATATTTTTTTGCACTACGGTGACCACAGGCACTAGGACCACAAACTTTATTGTGTTTACAACATGATTGGGCTTGACTAAGTTGGCAAGTATCATGACACGCATTATGCCTTACTTGTAATTGCAGAGCTTTGTTTAATGCTAGGTCTCAGCTTAGTAGGTTTGTTTAAAAACTTTGGTATCTGAGTGAATAAAACCTTATTCAATACACATTAATCATGCAATTCTTTTCTCGTTTTGATTCCTACCCAAACCTCGCCCCCATCCCAAATTTATAGTTTAGCCCAAAAAAGTAGGACAATAGAGATGGACAGAGACCAACTGATACAAAAGTTTTGTTCTCAGACTATTGTGACGAACGGGATCGTCATTCAGCTTTATAAAGACACTGCGAAAATGCCCTCCATTACTTCAGCCAGTTGACTTTTAAAATGAATAGCAGAAGAAAAGTTTTGAGATCTAGTTAAATACACTGTATAGCACAGAAGCATCAAAATTAAAGGGTGCTGCTTTGGATAGATTTAAAGAGGAAGTTTCACCCTTCCTGAACCAGCTCATTTCTTCCCCTTCACTTCATCCCAACCAAGTGCTGGACCCTCCATGCCTTATTCCCCACCCTCCCCGACTCCACACCTTCAGCAACAGTTAGACACAGAACAGTAACAACACCTAGGAAGAGAGTCAATGAAAAGACACATGAAATTGCAAAGAGAGAAAGACAACTGTCTTGGAAGTAAGTTGAAAAGGTTGAAAGATGAATTTGTGGCACGAACAGAGAGGAAAGATCAGTGCAGTGTAAGGAATGTAAAAAGAAGGGAAGAGAGAAATGTGGCAGCAAGGAAGGCACTCAAACAGGAGAAGTGTAGGCTCTCAGCAGTTTGTTTGTTTGTTTGTTTGTGTTGGGGGTTAACGCCACAACAGCACAATCACAGCTATATTGTGCCAAACACAGTAATATACGGCCACACATCAAGAAGAAAGAGAGCAGGAAAGAAGACAGGAGCAAGGAGAGAAAGAGAAGAGATGTCACCCCTGGAACATCGAGGATGGCATTCCATGGGCGACATCCCACCAATGGCTGGCTTTCACCACCTGCAGGTGGGAGCAAAGAATCTACTTATATACCCCGGGTCCCTGGGGGGGAGAGGGGGGGAGGACGGGGCAGCAGAGGCAAGTAAGCTCAAAAATGAAAATGAATGTTTCATGACACGACTGAAGGAACAAAGATGGAAAATGCCATACTGAAGAAGAAACGTATGGGTCAGAGAAGGAAAGTTAGAAGACCACTGAAAAGAAGAAGTCAGCAATTGATAGACCAAGATACCGTGCACAAAGACACAAGAAGTCGAAAAAGGAGTTTGTATCACTGGTTAATGAGGATGACATGAGACAAGTGACAGTGATTGTGACAAAGAGGAAAGATGGAGAAAGATGTGCAGAAAAAATTGAAAAAATTTCATAATAAAGGGACTTTGCCAGTGAAAGGGTTACGGCTATAACAAATCTAAGAGCAGAACTAGATTCTGCAGCAAAAATTACACTGGGTTGCCAAGTTTCATATACATTTTCAAATTTTCACTCAAGTCATGGAAAGTGTCCCATATTTGAACGTTGTTTGTTTTTTTGTTATATAAAGGCCAACTTTGTTGGCATTGCTACTTTATTCAACAAAGTGCTCAACAATGTACAAACTTTGATATTCTAGAACAGGCACTTTACTAACAAAAATGAGTGCGGGAGCAATGTGTTCAAACCAAACTTGGCTTCAGCTGGAATATCGTGACATGATCTTCAGTAAAATAAATGATCTTTAGCATCTTTTGCGTCCTCATATCACATAAAACGTTAGAATTTTGCAGACTGGACCTTTATATAAAAACCTTTAGTTGAGTGTTGAGTTGAATGAAAATTACAGGAAACGTAAGAAACCTTTACTTTTTTAACACCATAAATGTTATAGCACTTATGCAAACATGTCTCAAAAACAAATTTTTCTTTAGATGCATGTTTTCCTCCGTTTTGCAGCCACCTTTTTTTTGGTCATACTTATATGTTCCACTACCATGTTTCTTTCATGTTTGGCTTCACTTTGTTTGTTTGTCCTTTTCTTTCATGACGTCCTTTCCACTTCCTTCGACGATGTATTGTTTGTGACTGTCATTTGCACGCCTTCATTCCTGTTCATTGCTTCAGTGTTTTGCAAATCAAGCAAAAGCACCAGAATCAGCTGTCATCTCAGTATCAGCTACTTGTTCTGTTCTAATCATCATTGTATCTGCGACAACAGCTTTTGCCTTTTCCTTCCTTTTTCTTGTACTTTTACCGTGTTTGGTGAAGGAAGAAATATCTTCACTGAAATATTCAAAGCAAACCAAGAGCTCACAATCAGGGCAGGCTGGCCGCACTTCGGCCTTCTACTTCTGACCTCACATTGCCCACGTTTCAACTCAAGATCTTTATCTGAATCATAATCGTGAACTGACGTCTCATCTATGCTTTCCTCACTCATCATATCCCTCGCAACATCTCTTTAATCACTGCACTGATTGGCAATATGCAATCCCTCCTGATTGCCTACATTATGAATTTCTTTAGATTGATTTTCCAAAACTTCCCCACATCCATGAGTCTGCATTTCAATCAGAGCATCATCATAGCGTTTTTGATGTCTTTGGGTCTAATTTTAAAAATAGCAAGGGGAATGTCATCATCTGTGTCACTTTCTCCATGGTTAATTTATTTCAAATTCTTCACTGAACTGACAATAAACAGCATGCAATACTTCAGATGTTGCACCATTGGAATCATCTCTAATAAATTTGTTGATCTATCAAAACCTCAGTCAACAAGCAAATGTTTCTTATCCAAATGGTGATATAAGTATCTGGATACCTTCTGCAGCAAATTAAGCATGGAGTTTGCCTATATCATCCCACAAATCATAAAATTCCGACTTTGTGATCTGTTCCCAAGCATCAGTGCATCTCAAAAAGTTCCCATTTTCATGGGAAGTCAACTCTACAAGTGCGCTGCACGTATATATCCAACAGGTGAAACGCTCTTTAGAGTGCGTATCCCGGATTTATACGGTCTGGCCTTTCCTACTATGCCCGTCGCATCGCTGTGATACTTCTCAGCTTGTC
>JBCEWB010480370.1:0-19453 GCA_039654565.1 Peronia peronii | reverse complement strand
AAAAGAAAGAAATAGTGGAAACTCACGCACCCCTTCCCCCCCCCCCCCCCCCCTTTCCCTTTCTTTACCTATTCCATCCTGCCAACCTGGCAACTCGCGAGACTATTTTCCGTATCTGACGGTGCATTCGCGTCGTCTGCTCGTTTTAGCTCCCGCAGACGACGCATATCGAAGCCACAGTATTTTTGGTACAAGGTTATTTAAGCCTCGGCCGTCACAGGGCATTGTAACTTATTTTAGAAACTATCGATCGGTCGCCGATGAAAGCGGATTTTCTCGATAAATCGCTGTGAGGCCGGAGGGGCTGCGATATCCTGGCAACGTTGCTGATTTTCCTCAGCGGCAGCAAGCAAGATCAACAGTGGACTACAATGAAGATGACAATTCTAATGTTATTGTTGGTTTTCATTCACCATCTTCACTGTCATCATCTTCATCATTTTACGAAAAATGTCTTAAAATTAAGACCTCTGTTCATCGGCAACTAATCAAATACATCAAAAAAGTGGAAAAACAATATGAAGAATTTTGAATTGAGTTAATAAAATGAACTAATATCGCTAGCCAAATTTTCGAGCCTGTTTGGCTCTTCGTCGGAGCAATCATCATCATCATCATCATCATTTTACAAAATATAACGACTGTCCAACCGGCAACTAATCAAACAATTCAAAAAAAGCAAATAACATATACAAAGAACTTAGATCTAATAATGATGTTAATTCTCTGCCAAATTTCCGAGCCCGCTTGGCTCTTCGTCGGGGTAATGATAATCATCATCATCATCATCATCATCACCATCATCATCAGCCTTATCTGTCTAGAGTAAACGGGGCGCCACTGCAAGTTCTATCAAGCATCCTTCCTTGAGCGACTAGACCTTGCAGAGTCAATCTCTCCTGTGACAATTTTTTTTCTTCCTATCTCGATACCATATGAAATTATTACCGACGAATAGCTTACTCAAGTCATCACCCCCCCCCCCTCCCGGCACCTGCCTCTCTTTCTTTTTCCTGCTGGAACCACTAAAATCTACCACTATCAGTTTCTCTACACCACCATATTCTATTGTTGCTACCATTGTTATGCGATTTTTACCACCTGCCACTGTCTCAGGAGAAAGAAAAAGCCTACTACTGCTACTACTTGGTAGAAAGACTGGCTGTCTGAGATAATCTTTGGAAGCAAAGTTTTACAACGGAACTACAAATTCTCCACCACACCACAGTCCTCTAATGTAGGAACGGTTGGTAGAAGAAAGAAAAAGACGAATCAGTCAACAGCTTTGCTTGTTTCCTTGCTTACTGACCACATTTAGTAACTAATTGACTAAACGACTGATTGCATGACGGACTGATTAAATGAGTGCCTGAGTGAGTGAATGAGTGAGTAAGTGAGCGAGCGAGCGAGTGAGTGGGTGAGTAAGTGAGTGAGTGAGTGAGTAGACGAGTGAGTAGGCCTGTACACATTGGTGAATGAATTTATGAAAAAGCATGTATTAATTATCTATAAAAAAAAAGTCAGACTAAAAATATAATATACTATATGACTTAAACTTGATCAAATTCAGCAAATAACCAATGCTTGATAATTCTAGAAAGCTTTTAATATAATACTCGTATGATCCCATTCAAATGCGCGACTAGCAATGAAACCCAGTCGGTCATGCCTTCAGTGGACACCTTCCTTTCCCAAGTCCCTCCCCCTCAAACCCCCCCCCCCCCCCCGCAATGCCCAAATGTTTAGTAAAATATGTAATACCTTCCCACCAATTACTGGATTTACAATGCGCAGCCTATTTTATGTGTATTATATCAACGTTGACATTGCCATGAAGCGTCCCTATTACTGAAACGGCAGAGTTCTAGTCATTTTTTTTTAATGACATTTCGTCGCCCCACAATGAAATTGTCCTAACTACAACAGTTTTATGTTATAATTAAGACAGTTTAATTCTGGATCGACGATATCTCTAGTTCGTCCCCCTAGTGCTCCTATTTAGGCTGGATGCCAGCTCTGTAACGGTGTCCCGTAAGTAAAGATTCCCCAGTTTTATGCAAACATTCAGGTCAAATTTCCACATCTCATTGTCTTGTTTTCTTTACCTTGAGCGTTACAGGATGCAAGTAGAGATAGATCCTATGCAAGGAAATGATTAAGGGCTAATACAAAATATAACACAATATAAGACATAACAATAAGGAATATTAGATATTATTCGATGGATGAAACAATGATTTTCAAAGAACCAGATTTAGAAGGGATCAGTATCACATAAAGTATATAGAAGAATATAAGTTGATGTTTGCTATACTTAATAAAGAAGTAAGTAAGAACGTTCCGAAAAGTCATTTCTACCCTCAGTGATAATACCGATACGTTTACCAAGATGCTGAAGTGTTTCATGAGTCTACCTTGTTCTAACGCTGTAAGTAACATGTTGGTCTATTTACGAGTGCCTAGGAATGTAGTAAACATTTATGTCTCATTCACTACAAAGCGAATTTCCCTTAGTACCGGTACACGAATATTCCGTTTACTCAGAACTGCAACACGAAATTGATCCCTCTGAGAGGAGATTAAAAGGCGAATTTAATCATTCCTGTTAATTATCAAGCATAGCAAAACCCGCGAGTCATTTTTTTACCATAAAAAATATTAACTTCTGTTAAGACAGCATTTCTTTTTTTAGATGCCTTATGAACAAGTTACTATAAAGAACCAATGTCTTGGCCGAGATATGTTTTTCAGTGTAACCGCTGGCTGACATGTCTTGGCACATAAAGCGGCCCTCGGTGACCCAGATACTGAAATGGTTGAAGACCTTGTGACACATGGCACGTGCCGAAGATCATTTCTGGACACAAGTCGGTGGAATGACCGAAAAGGCGATCATACACCGCCAGGGGGTATTGACAAAGACAGAGAACCAAAAGACGATAGGTGAACAGAAACGTGTGCACTGCAAGGTTTAAATTTAAGAACATTATTCGTATTACATGTTAGATCACCAGGCGGTGTATTATATTCTGAACTACTGCCGGCATCTCGTTCGAAAGAGCTACAGAGTGCCGCACTATTGCCAAATGTTGTTTTTTTTTACACCAGAAAGAAATTTAATACTCCTTATTTCCAGCTAGGCATAGTGAAAGAAAAGTTCCTGTAATCTGAAATGTTCAAAGAGACAGTCTCATCTGAACAAACCAAAACAAACATCAATAAATTAGAGTGTAGCGCGAGTTTGATCCGACTGAACCATCGATTTCCAAAAGTATTTCTTAATATGATTCTTTGTCTTTTTTTTTTATTCATTGCCTCATTCCTAAATGTTCTCATTCCTGGTGATATTGACGCCATTGTCGAACGTACTGATCCCCGCCCCCCCCCCCCCTCCCCTTTCTTCTTTCCCCGTTGAACACAAGTACATAGATTTTGATTACATAAAAACAGCAAGCCCCTTGAAGGTCCAGATAGACAAATTTACATTCGTAAATGAATGGACATATCGAAGGAGTTTGCAGTTAAGGAGCAACTTGACAGGCATTTATAACACTGTGACCGGGTTTTGACATCATTTCAGCAACTTCCAGATATTGTAATGATAAAATAATTGAGCAGGTAGGCCCGGTAGGTCGGCATATGAGTAGATAATGGAGAGAAGAATAGACAGTCCCAAGCACAGACAATGGAAAAAGAAGGTACCACTCTGGAATCGTAGGCCAGTGCTCGATTTGCATCCACTGGGCAAATACGATTACTTGTAATGTAACCGAATCTCTTCTCAGTACAGAATAGTCACTCAGGAAAAAAAAAATATTTAACCTTTATTTTAAAATTTTGTTGCCTATATGCAATGAAGCAAGCATCAGTCTGAAAGGAAATCTAGATCTATATGAAAAGGAGCAAGTTTCATATCAACAATACATGTATTGTAAAACAAATATTGCTCCGACATAAATACAGCACAGGATTGGACAACCAGTCTGCACGAGATAACCGCCACCAGGAGGTTGAAAGACGTATACAGAACATTCTGCAGTAGTGCCGAATAGAAGGCATCCCTTGTGCTGGGGTCCTCCAATCCAAATTTGTTATAATCCACACTCACCTTATGAGTTCCTTGAACAAAGTTGACATGACGGCGGCCCCGACTCCACTTCCCGCCACTAGGATCATCTCAGCCAGTTCGCGCTTCCGCCGGAAGTAGCGGCCCACCATGATGTTTGCCGTGACGATGGTGACGCCACAGCCAAGGGACATCACCACGCAGTGACTGATGAAGAGTTGCTCTGGCTGGGTGGAGAAAGCCAGGAACAGACATCCCAAGGCACAGACCAGGCCGCCTATCACACCGTACAACCGCGGCGATTTCCTCCGGCAGATGATGGTGACGATAGGCGCGATGAAGAGGGACATGGCGATACCCAAACTGCCGAGCCATGCTGGAAACATGAGGAAGAACAAGAATTGTCTATTACTTGGAGTAGGCTTTGGAGCAGCAAAGAAATAGTTTAAATATTAAACAAGACTTAAACTCATCATCAATACGATTGCTGTCATCTTTATTTTCAACACTGTTTCCATCCCTAGCAGAATAGTTGAAACAATTTGGAAACAGTTTCATTAATCCATGGAGATAGCTTTCATGAAAGTTCCATTCATCATAAACACTTATACAAGAACATAAATATATCATATTTTCTTTAGTCCATATTCTGTCATCATCATAATTATTTTACAAAAGAGTTCTATATATCAATACAAAGAATATTTCCAGTAACTAAAATCGTCGTCATTCATCTTCCTCTCCACTATTAAAATTTGCTTTTATTCTGTATGTAGACCTCAATTTTCAGACAGTAGGATTACCTCCGCTTTAAGTGCACGCCCAGTTTGGTGAGTTGTTTTCGTTTGTGTTTGTTTGTTTGTTCGTTCGTTTTTGGTAGAAATACCGCGACAGTGGGGTCTCCGCCTACTCTTATTTCGATCTATAACATGACTATCGAACATTCTAAAAACTTCACCAAACGATGAAAAAATGTTCTTTTTCTCTTTCTCTCTCTCTGTCTGTCTCTATCTCTGTCTCTGTCTGTCTGTCTGTCTGTCTGTCTGTCTGTCTGTCTCTCTCTCTCTCTCTCTCTCTCTCTCTCTCTCTCTCTCTCTCTCTCTCTCTCTCTTTCTCTCTCTCTCTCTCATCATGATATATTTTTTTTTTTTTAAAGTTAGCTGGCTGAAAAAAAGAAAACGGTACATTCCCTTTTGCACTGACCTGTAGCGAGATCAGAGATGAGAAACTTTTCCTCGATGGCCAGGTACAAACTGCCGTATGCCAGGTGGAAGCCGCTGCACAACACGTGCACCACAGTGGCCGCCCCCAGCACCACCCAGCCCCACCCCCCGTCAGGGTAGTAGTCGCCAAAGTCCATACGGCTCACCTGCTTGGCATCCTGCTGGGATGAAAAAGTACCATCAACATTGTCCTCATCATTTTATAAGAATGGCTTAAAACTAAGACGATTGTCTAACCGGCAACTAGTCAAATACACTGAAAGCAACAACAACAACAACAACAAATAACAATATGAAGAACTGGATGTTGATCAGATTGATAACACTATCTAAATTTTCGTGCTCAGTTAGCTCTTCGTGGGGACAGTAAAGGTCCTTATCATACTTATTGTCCTTGTAATCAGTATCTTTAACATCATTGACGATATTACAGCCATCATTATTGCTCTCATCGTCTACAACATCGTCGTTGTCAGTACATGTACCGGTATCTTAAATGTAATCGTCAGTCTCGGTCGTCAATCAATCGGATTCACTTTGTTATCAAAAGTCACCGATACTACAGCTAATCGTCGGCATAAGTACTGATGTTGTCATCAACAGTATCGTATCAACAGGTAAATTTTATCATCATACCACTTTTATTTAATAATCAATGTCATGAGACAAAGAAGGAGAGCGGGAGAAGAAAAGAATGGGATTGACAGAAGATAGACAGACAATATGAAACGAGGAGAGTAAAACAGTGGAAGATGAGGAAATGTTCAATGTTTACATGTTAGGCTTTGAGGGAGACGGGACAGATAGCTGAGATAACTTCCCGCTGGAGATTGAAAAGCGAAGCATAAACCGAAACAGGACAGATGAGAGAGACGAATGGGTCAGAACAGAAAAAACTGACCCCCCCCCCCCCACACACACACACACACGCACACACTTTTCCCCTATAGGGGATAAAAAACGAAAAGAAAGAGAGATAAGCGAGAAATAATACAGTGAGTCGACTGTGCAAAGTGTTCATGTTTTAATGCTGCAGCTGGGTGATTGAGGACAAAGCAAAGACTTCCACCTCGTATAACAAGTCTTGATTAATCCTCACTAAAAAATATAAATTGATTGGCGAGTGACATACTTTTAGCATGCGATTAATCTGATGTGTGACTAAACAGATATCAAATTAATGGATGAAAAAAAAAAAGAATATCTAACCTGTCCCCCCCATAATTCCCCCTTTGTCCTTGAGAACACACACACACACACACACACACACACACACTGCAGTTCAAATCATAAATAAAAGTACATAGTTTGTGTCCACTATTGTTGTATACATGTAGGTGGGGATGTTCAGTGACTACACACACGTAGACGAGATAAAATAAATGTTTAATTAGAAGTTTTATATATTGTCTTTGGTTTAATCTGCACGAATAAAGCCTCTTTCTCCGTAATTAGATGTGTATTTCTTTGTACATCACCCGTTCACATCCTTGTCATTATAATTAAATATCTCGTGAATTTCCATTTTAACACCTGTAATAATTCTGGCCACTAATAACTGACTAAGAAAAATGGGACAGAGAAAAAGTGAATATACTGAAAGATGACCGCAAACGAAGTTACAAGGTGCACTGGTTCAGAATTAAACCTTTCCCTTTTCCAAAGCAAGTGCTCTAAAACAGTCTAACCAATTAGGCTACTGAAGAACTCCCCAGGACTTCGTCGACCACTTGAACAAATCAAGATGAGGCAGTTTCCCATGGCAGTGTATTTTGAAGCAATCTTTCGCAGACTAAGTTAGACCTATATATTGATCACAGGTTAAGTACGTACGCCGCTTTACCATTCGGTCTTAAGACTTCAGATTAAATGTTAAGTGCCTCAGGCATAGATATTCATCTGGATGTTTGAATCATACAACTTAAAATAGATGCAGCCATGGGTAAAACATCTTTAAGTATTTACTGGCATAGAAAAACTAGCGGTGCACGGCTTTCATTCGGAATATGAAGACAGCAAGATGGAAGAACTATCTAAGAGATAGTGTCAATAGAATATGGGATGATTGCATCCCACTTTACAGCTTAGTTATAAAATTATCTCTGAAAATCATCATCGCTATTCTCATCAAATCTAAATCAATATAAAAATCAGAGCTTTTGGCCTGACTGGTCAGTCGTCTGAGTGGTCAGTTGTTATGACGATCAGTTCTGTTACTTTAAGCTTTAGCTGTCTAACAAATGAGATAGCTGAGTGGTCAGTTGTCTAATTGGTCAGTCGTCTGAGTGGTCAGTTGTCGAATTAGTCAGTTATCTGAGTAGTCAGTTGTCTGGTCAGCTGTTTCACTGGTCAGCCGTCTGAGTTGTCAGTTGTCAAATTGGTCAGTTATCTGAGTGGTCAGTTGTGTGGTCAGGTGTCTAAACTGGTCAGTCGTCTGAATGGTCAGTTGTCGAATTGATTAGTTGTATGAGTGGTCAGTTGTCTGATCAGCTGTATAACTGGTAAGTTCTTACCTTACGTTCTGTTTTTGCCTTTCACCCACTTGCGGATTGCTATCTCGGTTCTGTTGTCTAACTGGTCCGTTGTCTAAATGGCCAGTTGTCTAAATTGATCAGTTATCAAAGTGTCCAGTTATCTGAATGGTCAGTTATCACAATGTTCAGTTGTCTGAGAGGTCATCGTCTGGAAGGTCATTTGTCAGTAAGAGAAGTCACTTGTCTGAGAGATCACTTGTCTGAGTGATCAGTTGTTTGGTCCACCTAAGATAAAGACGGTCCATTAACTGCATGTACTATATCTTTAGTCCTACCTGTATCTCCATGTGCTCTCTCTTGCGCTGGGTGGAGGGGGGCGTGTCGGAGTTGGCCGAGGCCCCAGTGAGGGCCGCCACACCCCCACCCTCTCTCCCCTCCTCCTGCCCCAGGTCTCTCTCGCTGTCCTCACTGCCGCAGCCGGTCAGCGGGTGTCGCTCCCCCGCGGGGGAGAGGGCCGGGTCAGGGGAGCTCTTGTGAGTGTGCGGTGCAGGGGAGGGCATGGCAGCCCTTTGCAGAGGAGCATCCCCGCATTCAACGCACGTGGCGTCGAAGATTTTGCAGTCGTTGTGCGTGGTGACCTTCGTGATGGCGATCGGCCCCCCTGGGCTCTAGCTCATGACGTAATCAACACAGACGTAAGTAAAAAAACACACAAATAAAACGGAATCTAACACAGAACTGTGTCAGAACCAAAGGTGTTTGAGTTTGGTTGGTAAGAATAATACACAAATTCCAGAGTACAAAGCAGTACAAAATTCTCTCTAGAACCACGGAATTTAGCTCAGGGATAAATGTTCTCCAGGGAGTGAATGGGCTCACTCGCTATGGTTAAGCTCAATGCGGTATCACACGCTCTAGGAATCCTCTCCAGAGCACAGGCGGCTGCTATTGAACAAGTTTCAGACTGAACTTGAGGAAATGGCTCCAGCTATTCGATTGTCAGCTGTGGCTTAAATCTAAAATTAGATCCGATCCTCGAGGTGATAATGGAAGTTACGTAATAAACTACGACAATTTTGACAACCAGTCAGTTATTTAGAAGGGCAGCCTGTACTTTTTCCAAAATAAATTCACACGGAACTTCCTGAGAAACTGTGGGCTCCCAAACACCGAGACCAAGATCTTTCCTCTTGCTTTGTCAGCAGGCTTGCGGTCCAAGAAATTTTCTGTTGAGATTTTAATCCTCTTGCAATGTGTCAGCTGAATAAAACAGTTTTCAGCTGATCTGGTCAAAATCAATTTCCAGTGATATCTCACTATTATCGTTTGCCCACGACAGTGCTGCGACCGAATCTGTTATATCCCAAAGACTAGAGTGCTCAGTTGTAGAGATAAACCCTTCAGGGCACTACAATCTGGCACAATCCGCACCGTCATTGATTCCGCACCACACGAGCTGGTTGTATGGGGCAGTAATCACTGACCAATAGTGACACCTGTCTGGAGACAGAAGAAGAAAATGAAAATTATGATTATAACACGAATAGTCAAAACGATAACTTCTGAAACAACAAAAATAACCTGGCACCAGAAATAGCTTTGGTATTCTTCGTTCTCTTCTCTTTCTCTCACACACGTTTCCCTTCTCCAAATTCACGGAAATCACATAGATTTGACGTTTTTAATCCAGTATGTGTATTACAGACACTATCGATCACTGATTCACGGCAAAAACCTGATTTCGCCAACTCGCAGAACAGTATTCAATACGTTGGAAAAAACTGCAAAAACACGCCCGCACACATAAACACATATACCCCAGGCACATTTACTATTTGCCCACAAATTCAAAAAATTACAGACTGGAATGTAACCTTAGACTTATTATATGTCAATAAACTTGCAGAATTCTTCAAAGGAGAACATTTTTTTAAAAATGCAATCCATTAGATATCAACACTATTGCTTCAAGTCACAAGAATTTTAAGTAATTTCTTTTTCTGAAGAATGAGGTCTTGCAAAGGCGTATAAAATCAGAGGATGGTATTGGTGCATAAACGCCGATAAAGACTCGTAAAAACGGGTACCGGGCCTTATCTAACGTGGTGCATTTTTAGTCTACGAAGAACACGAGATCTATATCAGTTAATGAAACATTAATAAACAAATTGTTAAAATATGAGCAGGCTCGGGAAAAACCAGTCAGACGGTGAATCTTTTCATTATGTGTACTTAGTTCAAAGCAGAACACCGAAACTTCATATCTGTCTTGCATTTTAATATTTAAGTTGGTTCAATACAGACATTACTTGATTTTATTTGAATTTTTAAGTTGTTGAAAGATACTGGATGTATTTTTAAAGAAACTGATTCAACTGCTTTTCCGTAAAACACCACATATAAGATAGATAGTAATACTCTGATACCATAACAATTAATGTTGTTTTAATATAATTATTTAGTTTAGGTTTCTTTACAATAGTTTCTAAACAACTGAACCTATAGATTTGTTCCGACCAAACGAAAGACTAGAAATCCCCGCGTCTATTTTTAGCAGAAGGTATAAACACTCCAAACTGTTCACAAGTTTGCCTCACTTTTCGGTTTGACCCTGTTACGGTAGGAAACGATGACTAAAATTCCTGACTGTTAACCTGTTTAACCTAGATGCCCTCCAAATAATAGTGGCAGTGAGCAGTGTAAATGAATTAATGACGAAAAAAACGCCTGAGATACTTCCGGCGTCGGGTTTTTCCCGAAATCTTTGTGTTTTATTATTGCTGTGGGATTTCGTGGTGGAGCGTAACACACATACGAGAGTGTTCTATTTTTAGCAGGGGTACAAACACTCCGCCGGGGATTTCCAGGCCTGTGCTTAGTCAAATATGAACTATCCATGCACAAATATTGAGCACAAGTGGCTCTGACACAGTATGACACCGTGTGCGACAAATGCCTGCAATCCCCGAGCAGGACCAGACAGATGCAGAAATTTTACCATCTGATTATGAAATGACACTGACATTGTTCCCTTTAAAACATAAGCGCAAGAACAGAGATGTTCACAACGCAGAACTGGAGTATGTTAGTGATGGAAGCAGCGATACAAAAGCATTAGAAATAGCAACTGCTTTCAACTTTAAGAATATTTATTACAACATAGAATAAAATTATGCACAGATTTATTCACAATTTTGTGCCTTTAAAGTTTGTTTTATCACAGCTGCGCAAAATTTTACACATTTTCGATGAACCTGACAAATGTAATCAAAATGTAATTAGATTTCAATAAACTTTTCAAAAAGCTGTGCGTTGTGGTAATTTTTTATTAAAAAATTATATAACAATACAATCAGTTTTTTTTTCTGTAAAACAGGACATGAGTGGAAGTTTTGCTCACTGCGATTAAAATTAACTAACGTTCCAAGCTGATTATTTTGCTAGCGTGAAGGTTCTCAGATCCTTGAAGTGGAGAGAATTCCCAACATTAAGTTGTACTGATGGCAGTCTTTTTCCCATGGTCTGTCATTAATTAATTAGCCATCTTCTCATGATCCACTTGACGATTCTTAACTCCTTAATGAACCTTTGACCTGGCCGACATCTTCCACGATCTCCCCTCTGCCCTTCCCTGCCCTCCCTCACCATTCTTTCCCATTTCCCATCCCCACTCCATGTTATTTATTTGATGTGTTCCCAGTTCTCTATGTTATCACTGTGGATGTTTCTTAAAGCCCGTTCCTTGACGCTGGAGCATAGCTGACCAATAGACTTTGTAGAACCCTTATTTTACAACAAAACAACAACAACAACAACAACAGCAACAGCAACAACAACAACAACAACAACAACAACAACAATAACAACAGCAAATACCTGTCTGTGAAATACTATTTTACTGCACCGATTTTGACTCGCTAATGAATTAACATGGCAGTGATTCGCACGCTAACCGTTAGTTTGCCATTCAGGTAAGCCCTAAGTGAGCAACTGCCCTAATGTCCACTTTGGGGAAATCCCGCTCCGACCTCACATACCCCCGCTCATGCTGAGGCAAGGAAGAAAACCCGAATTTCCTTGTCAAAGTAGAGCAAGCCATTTAACATCGACCCAGTACTGGCAACCTAAGTTAAAACCAGCCAGACTTTGTTCTCATTAAATAATGAGCCTTTCAAACTTAAAAAAAGATGTCACATCACAGCCGCCTCGTGCCGCAAAGCGTGAGTAAGGTGGATGTAAAGTAGAGCTCGATGCTCGGGTGAGGAATGGATTTCTACTTAGCTCTGAGCCTCTCCCAATGTTCACGTGGTATTGATGTTTGTCAGACATTGTGAGTTGTCATATGGCCAAGGAGCTTATACTATTATACTGGAGAGCGGACTGGTGACATCATGACTGCCGAGTGTGGAGCCATGGCCATGAGAGCAAGAAACCTATTTAACGTTAAGATTTAATGCCGTTGTTATTATGTTACTACGTGCAAAACTAAACGAAACTCACGTATAGCAAATACTAAATCTAACCCCATGGCTATGGCGCCTGTATTGGCACGCTTGATACATTGTGTTTTGTTAAGGCGGCGTCATGAGTCCGCACTCCAGTATAAATAGTATAAGCTCCTTGCATATGGCAGAATTATTCGTTGTTTTTGTTTACATTGAAGAACACATTGTTTTTTGTTTTTTTTTCAGCTGTCGTAAGCTGTTCTAGTGACTCAAGTTCTGCAGTATGATGTTTGGTTGTTTGCATCTGAAATTTGGACTGTTTTTCACTGCTTGTCTCTTTTTCATTTGGGTTATCTCGACCTTGCTTCAAAATGTGTCAAGTGTGGGTTTTCGTTCTGAGGGCTAGAATGAGATATTCTGAAGTCGCTCATATGACCGAGAAATTTTTGCTGGTTTGTGTAACACTCTGCGCCCAAGTGCATGACAGACAGGTTTTGACGAATGATAAGCTTTCAGTCATGTCACACCATATAAACAAAGCCACATGTGAGCGATGTTTCCTCGGGCATGTGACCGATCTCGAAATACCTCATTATTGTAATATGGACAACTACCGTTTGTTTGTTTGTTTGTTTGTTGTTTGTGTTGGGGTTTAATAGCACATCAACACGATCACGGCTATATTGTGCCAAACACTGTAAGATACGTTTAAACACCAGGAAGAAGGAAAAAAGAACGGGACAGAAGATAGGAGCAAGAGGAGAGAGAGAGAGAGAAGAGATGTCACTCCTGGAACGTCGGGATGGCATTCCATAGGAGACATCCCACCGATGGCGGGCTTTGACCGCCTGCAGGTGGGAGCAAAGGACCTACTTATATCCCTGGCCTCCGTGAAGCTCAACACTAGAACAATAAATCGGAAGAAGAAAACGAATGGAGTGAAGTTCCATGAAGTTTGACCAAAGGGACCCGATATTCGGCGCCATTGTTTTCACTCCGATTTCAATCATCACGTGATGAAGTCTGCAATGACGTGGAGAGTCAGAACGAGGACATTCACCTCCATTGTCAGAGTGATTGTTTTGTTTATTTGTGTTGGGGTTTAACGGCACATCAGCACGATAACGGCTACATACTGTGTCTAACACGTTGGATTCATTTACAAGGTAAAATTCTGATCAAGGTATAATTAGGTAAAATGTAGTCCTGAACGGACAACGCGTTTAAGAGTTATAAAAGGATATCAAAATATGTATATAAATTTGGGTAATCAAATATTGTGTAGCAAAACTACAAAGATGGATGTAAGCAATTTTGCGGCGTCCCATGGGGATTGTCACATGCTTATCTTGGTATCTGTTACCAAGTGATGTTAGAATTTGTCATAGAGGCCAATCTGGCAAGATTGTAGTTCTAAGTCATCTCTCTGTACAGTGGCCAAGATCTCCTTGCTGGTTCCCTTTCGTCCACATTTTTTTTTAATCGCACGTCTTTGCAGGTTTTTCCACAGCATCAACATGGTCGTCGACAATGACTATTCCCAAATTAACTTCATCGACAACAGTGACAACAGCAATAATAAATATAACCAGTCCTAAACGTTAACAACGTCATTATTACCAACAATAGCGCCCAAAAACAAAAATAAGTATGAACAGGACCAAACATTCACCAGCTACAAGAATTCTCAACAGGAGCAAACAACAGTAAAACAAAATCTGAAGCAAATCAAACATCAGCCATTACAAGGAAGAAATTCGATCACCGTATCTCAAGTTGTTGGTGATACATGTAATAACGTCGACGAGGAAGTTCAAACGAAGCAAAACAACGACTGGGTTGTCCGAGGAAACGTCAACACGGCGTGACCTAATTTCCAACCCGCCATGCCCCCTGTATCACGTATGTGGTCTCAGGGTCCGCCTCCCGCCGCTGACACAGCCAAACTAATTGGAATTAGTTAAGACAATGAATATGTAAATAAAACAGACCCCAGTCGGATGTGCAAAGCAATTCCACGAGGCAGAAATAGTTCTGGGTGAAACCCGAACTCCCAAATAGGCATCGCAGAGAGTAGCGCTGCTATAACATGTAATCGTGGGTCATCAAGTTACGGATTATTTTTGATCAAGTTGTGTGAACCAGAGGGGGTCGCCTTGGCTATGTGGTTTGGCGTCTGCTTCATGTTGAAAAAAAAACTCACGTCGGTGAGGTTGTGGCCGGGATCGACTCGTGGATCCTCTCACTGAAGGAAGGCAGGACACGAAGATCGAAAACCTGCAATTTTTTCAGTGACTCAACGGTCCCCTGGCTTCCTGTGGATTGGGAAGTCCGACGTCTAGCCTTCTTGGATAAGGGCAAATATATTTCGGACGTCCCGTGTGTACGTTAAGCACGTTAATGAACCCTTGGCAGTTCAAAATCGATGAAGAGTAGGCGGAATGCCACTGTCCGGGCAAAATTTCCAAATTCCAAATTTCTGCCCACAGAAATTCTCAGCAAAAACAGGCAGCCATGTAGAGCCGAGATAATCCTATTTTCTAAGGATTGAAAGGCTTTTAAAATGTGATCTAGACTCCTCAGCAACAATTTATCGTGCTGTATCAAGTTATCGCACAAGTATCGCTGTTTTTCTCACTCACATCTACAGATATTCAAATGAATACAAAACATGAATACCAAGAAACGAGAAGACATAAGTAACCGGTCAGTTCGTATTCTCTCTCATTCCCACAGCTGGCTGGGCCAGGAACTTTAAGAACTTCTTTTATAACACAGATAATGCGTCGAGAGACAGAACAGGAGAGAGAGAGAAGAAATGGAAGACAGAAGAGGCTGATTTACAAGTAGTGAGTCTGAGGATGAATACAGGCATGGTGGAAGCTGACAAATCATACTTAACAAAAGTCGATAGTTGGGCAAATTATTCTCGGTTAAATTATTCCTAGAAGTACAGATCATTGATTTTCCATGTAGAAAGTCTTATTTATTCAAGCTAAATATAACAAAGGATAACAGAACTGCCATGTTAGTGAATATCTCCTCTGTATAATAATGTGATTTGTCATATGGCAGAGACACGCGATTTCTATGTTTACATTATGAAACTCATAGCTGAGTGAATACTTTTTTTCAACTTCTTGCTGCAAATTAACAAACGACATCTTCAAACCAGGCAAGAGAAAAAACAAACAAACAAACAAACAAAAAACCGCCATGACTATCTGTGCATTGCAATTGAAAAGATACGACATTTGGCCTCGTTTTCTTTTCTAGCCAGCTACGCTATCTCTCTTTGCATAGTACAAGAGGTATGGGACAAGTATTGAAATAAAGCGAAAAAAAAAAATTTCAGCTCGTGTTACATTAAACACGTAAAGCAAAAAATTATGAGAAAATTATCACGCTAACAAAAAAAAAAAAAAAGTTGCATCATATGGTGAATTTTTCAGAATCCCCCGTTCGCCATGTTTCAAACAACTAGAGAAGAGATGATTATTTTTTTCTTTACCATGCTTGTCTTATACATCTTGTACTTGGCAAAGGGAAGTGGCTTAGCTGACAGTCAAAACAGCTCATTTCAGCTATCACGTGATCTAGGCTCTTACCAAGTGGCGATCAAAACGAGTCCACATTATCGCACTATGTAAAGGATGCATAACCTAAAGCACACTGGCACACTGCAGTAGCAGCTTGCGGTAGAACATAACTTGCCAGCATTGTTGTGCTTCAGTTACAGCGGCCGAGTTTCTGGCTGGGATGGTAAAGGAAGAAATTTCAGCGGGATCGAACTGAGAAACGATGGTCCCCCAAGTTATCTCTTTTCCATCTAGCACGTCGCCAGCGAGCTGGGAGGAACCCACTGTTAGATTTACGCATTACCACCGACCGCTCGGCCTGCCAATAGCCCCTGTCCCTGCCCCCAGCACTGGTCAGAGCTATTTGCACATTGATTGTCCATGGAAAGGTCATGAGAAACTCCGTAAACTGACAGAGTTCCCGCGCCGGCCTCACCGAATTGAGCGGCAAAGGCTATTAGCATTCTAGATATCGGAAAATTGCGTAATTCCGATGATGAATCTTCTCCCCTTTCCTCTGCCGTAGTATCTTCTCTTCTACTTACTAGTTAACCCTTAGTCTATTTCATTTTTACCAGATCCTTCTGGTCTATCATCTCCATGTATTCATTAGCCTCTGTTTCTTCACTGGTTGATTACTACTGTCTTTCCTTTAAGATTCGAGCGACAGCCTAACTTTCCTTTCCCAGTGGCCTACTAGGCCTATAATCGATTCAACAGATTGCCTTCCTTCTACCTGCATATACCCCCCCCCCCCCCAGCCTACCTTCACCTTACCCAATGCATACTGACCTCCATTTCTTCATCACTGATTTACTGAGCCATCTTCCCATTACTAGCCTGTCTTATTTTAAAAAGTTTCCGAATAGCTTATCTTCCTGTTACAAGTTCCCCAATAACCTATCTTCCTTTTACAAGCCCCCCGAATGCTCTATCTTCCTTTTACAAGTTTTCGAATAGTTTATCTTCCTTTTACAAGTTCCAGAATCGCCTATTTTCCTTTTACAATTTTCCGAATAGTAAAACTTCCTTTTACAAGTTCCCGTATAGCCCATCTTCCTTTTTACAAGTTCACGAACAGCTTATCTTCCTCTTATCACAAGTTTTCGAATAGTCAGTCTTCCGTTTACAAATTCCCTTATATCCTATATTCCTTTTACGAGTTCCCATATACCCTATCTTCCTTTCACAAATAACCGAATAGCCTATCTTCTTTTCACAAGTTTCCTATTAATAGCCTACATTCCCTTGACCAGTTGCCTGCTGAAACATCTGACATCCTGAGTAGTTTTTGTGTCTTGACGAAAGATGAAAATATCTGTGGTTTGCTTCTCAGGCTCGATCTAGTCCCAGCTGAACGACAAAATGGCACTGGCACGTAAACTGAAAGAAAAGCCGAAACCAAGGTGGCTCAACGGTTGGTCTCATTGCCACCCAAAAAAGTATGTCGAATCTTCTGAATATCCAAATTAATGCAATAAAAATAAAATCTGACATTTTCTGAAGTGACGCTTATCATTAAAGTCGAGGACTGCCGAAGAAAGAAGAAGAAATTAAAGAAAAAAAAAACACACATAGACAGATAACGACTGCTGACGGATCTTACGTGGTGATGAGAGAAATAACATTTGGTCGCCAAATTTGAACACACTGTCAGATTGAGAACGGTCGCTGCAGCGAGGCCATGGCTAGAGGAGCCCTGAAAGTTCAGTGTCTATGATTCAGATCTAGGCGTCCCCTAGGCCAAGTAAGCCGATTCATTGAAGGCTGACTTTAAAACGTGGTCACAGAATGAAATTGTTCTAACTGCAACAATGTTATTATGTAGCCTAGACAATGGGAGATCGTTGTGCTCAGTCCTATTACTTCCCTTTACCAGACAAAAGAGGGATTGAACAAGCAGTGTAAACAGGAAAAAAAAAACTTTTGCGCCCTTTTCTTGAAACATACACCATGAAAAATTCCAAAAAAATTATGATGTAAAGAGAATGTTTTCTTCTTATTGTTATAGTGTTATCAAATTTTTTGGCGATCAGTCTTTCGAATGACAAGATGTAAAGGGATTTTTTTTTCTCTTTACACTGTTTGCTCAGCACTCCTTTGTCTGGCAAAGGGAAGTAATATGGCTGGTTAAAATGATCTCCCTTTACACGAGTCCCTCTTTTCGAAGGGGCAGATAATCTGCGAAACGATCTCCCATTTTATTCTGAAACGACGAAATTTCGGTGCGCGAAACTCAGATCGGATGACTCCTGTTGAACTTTGTATCTACGGTGCTCACAGATTTGGCGGTCTTTTCTTGACCTGGCCGTTCTTGTAAATGTTTAGCTTTTTTTTTTTTTTTCATGATATTTGAATTTGATGAATGTTTTGACATCATGTTTTTGTTCCATTAACAACTGTCTCATTTTTGCCATTATGACTTAACTGAATACAAATCTTTTAGAGACCGACAATTTGGTCTCTTGTTACAGGTTTTGACACGAAACTGTTTCAAATCTGGTTGATGTAAACAGTCAGCCTTCAATGAATACCAGGTGTTTGGCCCAGGCACCTAGGTTCAGACTGACACTCAAAACACCGAGTGATGTAAATACATCATGTAATACATGTAAAATAGTCCTGACTTTCACTGTGGCTTTCAGAACTTACTTCTTGATCATCTCATAAAAACGAAGTAATAAATGCCCATTCCTGAGGCAGTCCATTCGTCAAATGAACGCTCCACCAACGAGCTCCCCCGCGGGGGCCCGGGGTATATAAGTAGGTTCTTTGCTCCCACCTGCAGGGGGGGACGCAGTGGCTCTGTGGTATGGCGTCTGCTCACGGAGAAAACGGGCCTGGGTCGACTCGCGGGTCCTGCATCGGGGGATGGAAGGACACGAAGATCGAAAACCCGCATTTTTTCAATGACTCAACGGTCCCCTGGCTTCCAGTGGGTAGGGAAGCCCGACTTCTAGCCTTCTCGGATAAGGGCGAATATATTTCGGAGGTCCCGTGTATACGTTACGCACATTAAAGAACCCTTGACAGTT
Source organism: Peronia peronii (assembly GCA_039654565.1). NCBI lineage: Eukaryota > Metazoa > Mollusca > Gastropoda > Systellommatophora > Onchidiidae > Peronia > Peronia peronii. Next base: position 632 of record JBCEWB010480370.1, on the reverse strand, counting down.
CAAAATCGATGGAAGAGTAGGCTGTGTGCCGGTGTCCAGGCAAAATTTCCAAATTCCAAATTTCCACCCACAAAATTTCTCACCAAAAATTGGCGGCTTCTAAAAGCCGAGATAATCCTACTTTCTTTGGATCGAAAGGCTTAAGAAAAACAAACACCTGCAGGGAAAACATTGTCTTTGACACATATTATTTTGTTTTCCACCTGAGTCTGCACGTTCGAACATGACCAGTTTGATTGGGCAGGGGTGCCACCCAGAGTAAGACCCAATAAGTCGCCGGATGATAGTGAGAAAGAATGTGTGTGTACCTGTGCCATGAAGTACACGGCGGTGGGGTGAAAAGCCATTTCGCCTCCCGACGCTCCCCGCGTGTTTGTTTTTCTTACGCCTTTCAGCCCTAACAACGTAGGATTTTCTCGGCTTTAAGAGGTTGCTTGTTTTAGCTGAGGATTTTTGTGGATAGAAATTTGGAATTTGGAAATTTTGCCCAGCAGCGGCACGCAGCCTACTCTTTCATCGATTTTGAACTGCCAAGGGTTCTTTAACGTGCGTAAGGTACACACGGGACATCCGAAATATATTCGCCCTTATCCGAGAAGGCTAGACGTCGGGCTTCCCTACCCACTGGAAGC